>JAQIVE010004278.1:0-14845 GCA_034698285.1 Sminthurinus bimaculatus | reverse complement strand
ACCTCCAGATAGTCATTTCTTCCATTTAGTCATCATTTTTGGAACGAATTAGATGACTAAATAGAGGTTTTACTGTACTGTTATGTATTATGTATTACTATTAAGGTAACTATCATCATCTCTACTACTAAAATAAAACTATTTTGATTAGTAAAAAATTAAAATATCACATGCATACAACGTATAAAAGTCTACTACTTTTAAATTGCATACTATATTAATGTTTGAATTAAAGCAAAAAAAGAGAAAATATCAAAAAATAAAATCTTAAAAAATTCACCAGATTTGCTACCACCACTCTCACCACTGCTACTCTTTTTAGAATCTGGAGGTTTACTTCCAGCACCGGCAGCAACTGCGGAAACATTTATTGAAGAAGACGGCAGTTTTATAGCTGGATTAGTACCAAATGCAGGAGCTACTTGAGGGCTGCTATTTGATGCCAATTTATTCAATGGTTTAGTTGTTGCAGCCGTAAATGGTGAAGTTGAGGAAGAAGTCGAAGATACAATTTTACTCCCTGGAACAGTTTTTGAAGGAATTTTAGATACCGGGGCCTGGGAGGGAGGTGAGGGCTTTGTTGTTGTTGTTGTTGAGGACCCTGGAGCAGTAGAAGTAGTTGGTTTTGTTGCAGGTATCCGTGTCGGTTGTGGAGGTTTATTGTTACTTGGTGGTCCCGAAGATTGTGAATATAAGCGACTATTATGTTCTATTTCATTGTTAACAGCTTTGTATACAAAAACCCACCCGTACCGTATAACAAAAAAATTGAGGAGCAAAAAAACACAACAATAAAAAAACGGAAAAGGGATTAATTCTTTCAAAAAAAATGCAAACATTTACACAATATAGCGTAATTTGTGATATTATAACGAATAAATACTAAACAGACATACACACAAATGTATCAAATAAATACACATGAATACAATACAAGTACAATACACAATTATACTATGTTAAGCCCCATGATTTCAAAATTAACACTATACTATACTATCCCCATTAAATACCAAATCTTTAAGAATGTTAAAAGGATATTAATTAATGTACTTTGATCATCCATCCAAACAACTATATCAAAACTATATTAATACTCATTCATTACTAGCCTACTAGCCTATGGGGTTACTTACATGTTATATAACATTGTAAGAAGTAAGAATACTAAACCAAGAGAATCTAACCATGTTAATTATCATTGTTATAATATGTACACAGACTTGAACTAAAGCAACGTTAATTCTGTATTCGAATTTCAAGTTAATTACTTTTTATCGTCAAAACATTGGTATTTTTACTACAAAAATCTTTAAAAAGAAGTAGTAAAAGGTGTGTTCTACACACAATATAAGTTGCTATGCTATAAAGCCGAATACATTGGAGAATCCGGCAGAACATTATTACATATACCAGAACTCAAAATCAATACAAGAGTGAAAAAAAATACTTACATGTAGTGTTATTTAAAAGGGTTGATGTGGCTCCCAAAAGCCTGGATGCCTCATTTCCGCTGAGGGATCCCTTGGAGGCCCTCAAAATTCCTGAACAAGTCCGGCTTAAAGTGGATAACATTTTAACAAAATTTAATCTACAATTTAGCAAGAAGAAGTGGAAATAATGGCGAGCCCCGTGCTAGTATCGGTCTGGTGGCCTGGAATGAGCAACTCACACAACAGCAGCACTAGCTATCGGCTGATCATTTTATTTTTTTGAGGGCTCTGTGCCAAAATTCAAAGCCTTTGAATATTTTTCCCTCATCAAATCTCGATCGAAAAAAGTTACTTTAAAAACAGCTTAGAGAGATTTTGTGTTGACAAAAAAAATGTTGGTGTTTAAATTGTGCTACGATTTAACCTACAATTAACTTTTATACCCCAATTGTTTTTTGAAATACATAGTTGACAACAGTAGCTCTGAACGTAAGGAAGGAAAAAGGGACAATTTTACTTATTAAAACACACACACTACATAAATGTCTGAAGGTGAGACAGGAAAAAAAGCCGACAAATAATAATAATATATTGACTTTTGCTTGATTAAACTTATTAACTACTTGATTATGATTGTTATTTATTAGATATTTTAGTGTACCACATAATAACACTGCATGAGTTAATAATATTTCATGTAAATACGCAAAAACATTGGTAAATGCTATTATATTTTACTGTATTATTTCGTTTTTTGTTTCCTTTTTTTCTGCGTGTGCTTAATGCATTTTCGGCACTTTTTTAGTTCTCCCCTTCTACTTACTTCTACTTGTACCAAGTTTTAGTGTGTAAAATGCGATCGATTGACTGATAGTTTTGCTAATCTACACTATCCCTGTTGTAGTTGTTATTTATTTGTTGCTTAAATAAATAATATTCAAGTTGAGCACACACGCTCACTTTATTCGAGTGCTTTCAAACAACCAAATAAACACACACAAGACATAAACAAAAAGCCAAAAGATGCAGATGCCGAGTAGTAATCAACAACAAATGCCTTTCGTAGGACAAGTACCCATGAGGTTTCCTCCTCAACAAGGACCTCCAGGAGGAGGGCAACCACCACAGCAACAACCCGGAAATGTCCCTCCAGCTGGAATGCCATTCGGCATGCCTCCTTTTATGAATATGATGCCTAGAATGGGGATGAATATTCCACCTCCTAGTGCAATGCCAACGTAAGTGTTTTACTAAAATCAAGTTTCATTTTGTATTTTTAGATTTTGTATCAATATGGTTCAATTTTTAAAAAAAACATGATGTATTACGTGTAGTATAATATATAGAGTGCATAAAATTAAGGTGTATGTCATGTAATCTGTTAGACACATTGATTTCATTCATATTTTTTATATTTTTAGAGCTCCAATAGGGATCATACCCGGTACTTCGGAGTGGACTGAACACAAGGCTCCCGACGGTCGTACTTACTACCATAATACAATTACAAAACAAAGTTCATGGGAAAAACCAGAAGAGTTAAAGGCCCCAGCTGAGGTACTACATACTTCAGCGTATTTATTTTACTTGTATCAAAAAATATCATTAATTCTTTACTATAATAATTTTGATTCAATTTTATTTTTGTGCCAGTTTTAATTATATTTTAATTATCAAATTGCATTTTTGAAAACTGTTTTAATGGCTGTATTGGATCATTTGTTTACTTGCATAGAAATTATTATCTCAATGTCCTTGGAAGGAATATACGTCCGGAGAAAAAACGTATTACCATAATGTAAATACTAAAGAAAGTCGATGGGAAATACCCCCAGAACTTGAAGAACTGAAAGCCAAAGTTGCAGCAGAATTACAAGCTGCCACTCCTACTCCTGCACCTATGATTGTTCCAAATCTAGGAGCCGGCCCTTTACCCGTTGTTGCCCCAGTTCCTGTTCAAATGCCAACAATGGTTCCCCAATCCATGATACCTCAGCAACAATTAGGAATGCCTGGGTAATACAAATGTTTATTCGTGTTTCGTGTTCTTCATCTTTTTTTTCTTTTTCTACTGGATGGTGAAAATACATTTTTGTACTATACTCTCTTTTTACACGCCATTTTATTTTACAATTGTAGAATGATCCCTGCATTTCGACCTATGGATATGAGCGGCATGTTAGATGATTCAACCCAGCAGAGTACTGGGACTTCAAACCAGGATGAAAATACACGAGACTCCAATATTTCAGAAAAAACAGACAGTGATGACCAAGCATCAGGAGATGAAGGATCAGCAGATAAAAAGAAAAATGTTCCTGTAGTCAAGGATAAAAAAGAAGCAATTGAAGTTTTTAAAGAGCTTTTAAAAGAAAAGGTCAATAAATTGATTTTTATTCAATGACATATAAATAAATTAAACTCTGATATGCCTTACTTAAATATATAAATTAAATGCCATTTTAAGTATTGCATGTTCAGTATATGTAATGTTTATAATATGTATAGATCTTATTGGTATGCAGCCATTGTTACATTATTCATAATAATATCTAATTTGGACATTTTTTATCATGTTTAATTTGACAGAATATACATAGTTCATCATCTTGGGAGCAAGCATCTAAATTAGTTCAAAAAGATCCACGTTTTCGAGTACTGGAAAAAAATACAGAACGAAAACAGGCTTTCAACATGTACAAAATTCAACGTCAAAAGGATGAACGGGAGGAAGCTCGTCAAAGAACCAAAAAGGCTAAAGAAGATTTAGAAGCCTTCCTTTTAAATAATGAAAAAGTAACCTCAATTACCAAATACTATCGTTGTGAAGAAATGTTTGGAACTTTAGATGTCTGGAGAGGAGTAGCTGATGCTGATAGGCGAGATATTTATGAAGACGCTATCGTTCTTTTAGCAAAACGAGAAAAGGAGGAAGCCAAAAATATGAAGAAGCGAAATATGAAAAAATTAGCCGATTTACTTGAAAGTATGACTTCAATTACGTTTCAAACTACATGGCAAGAAGCTCAACAAATGCTCCTAGATAATGCAACCTTTTTCCAAGACCGAGAATTATTAGGTTAATATAACAGCTAATAATATTATGTTAAAGCTTGTATCTTGTGAATTTCTGTTTCAGTATATTATTTAGGAATACTTGATGTACTTACTTTAAAGTCGTTTCAATATATTTTTTTCAGCGATGGACAAAGAGGATGCGTTGATCGTTTTTGAAAAGCATATAAAAGATTTAGAACGAGAAGAAGAAGAAGAAAGAGAACTAGAAAAGAAAAGGAAACGCAGAATGGAAAGAAAAAATCGAGACGCATTTTTGGTTTGTCCAAATTAATATGAATAACTTACCACTTACCACTAAAAGTCAAAATCAAAGCAATGAAGTCCCTAGTTCTTTTCACTTTTTATTTTTTTTTTGTCTTTTCCTTACAGAAATTGTTAGATGAACTCCATGAGCATGGAAAATTAACATCAATGTCTCTATGGGTGGAATTATTTTCGATAATCAATACTGATCCTAGATTTTCTATCATGTTGGGCCAACCTGGTTCAAGTCCTTTAGATTTATTCAAATTTTTTGTTGAAGATCTCAAATCTCGATATCAAGAAGAAAAGAAAGTTGTAAAAGAGATTCTTAAGGAAAAGAATTTTGATATTAATGTAAGTCATTGATAATATATATTTATATACATATCTGTTTCACACGTAATTTGTGCAAAATTCATTCGTAATTTTAGAACCTAACACACTGTTTTGCATTTTCTTTAATTTACAGGAAGATACAACCTTTGAAGATTTTGCCACTGTTGTTTGTGAAGATAAAAGAGCAGCAAGCCGTAAGTAGCGTACTATACCATGCCGTTCTTGTTCTTATAAGGGCATCTTTGAATTTAAGACTTTGAATTCATGCTTTTAATTTTAAATAGTGGGGCATCTATTTAATGGAACACAATATGTTATTTTTTGTTTTTTACAGTGGATGCTGGAAACGTCAAACTAACGTATAATTCTTTAGTAGAAAAGGTAATTGTTATTGATGTTCATATAGCTGTTGTAGCCACTATTAATGCAATGTGGTTTCAGTATAACATAGCTGGAAGTTTTATCTTTGATTTACCGCTTTAAGTAATAGGGTTCCATCCGATGAACAATGTTAGGTTATGTACGTACTGCAATCTGTGTAGATTTTGTCATTGGTTTCATTGGAAAAATCTACACAAACATGTGCGAGTACATACACAAGCTTACATTGTTAGCCCATTGTAAATATCGTATTATATATATTGAAATGTATTTTTGTTTACTATGATATGAAATTTTAGGCCGAGTCCAAAGCCAAAGAACGTGCAAAGGATGAAGCCAAGAAGAATAAAGTGTTGGCACAAGATTTAACAGCAGTATTTCGTGAAATGGATATTGATTTTCAAACTTCATATGATGACGTGCGGCCTTTACTTGCTGAAAAAGATGCATTTTTGGCAATCGAATCAGAAGAAGCTAGGAGACGAATCTTTGAAGTATGTTTATACAATTTGCTAAACGTCGTTTGTGTTATTCTTTGTTTTATTTTATGCGTACATGGTGCTTTTATTACATATTAACAAATGACAGTATTTCCGAAACATTATCTTCATCTTATAACTAATTTTATAGGAATATGTGCATGAGCAAGATGAAAAATGCGGGCATCATCATCATGGTACAAAAAAGACAAAGAAAAATAAGAAACATAAGAAGCGGGCTTCATCATCAGAATCATCTAGAAGTAGGTCGAAATCTGTGTCGCACAAAGTAAGTAACTTTGAATTCAGTTTTATTTGCAGTAGTATTACTTGTTGTATTTCATCGCACGTTATTACCATTCTCGTATGTACAATCTTCAACATAAGTATATGTATAAAAGCATATGTATATCAAATACCAATATATATACTTATTTTTCACTGGATGGATAAAAAAAGAAATCCTATTGAATTTACTGACCCTTTTTAATCGGTAACAGGATTCACCGGAATCAGAGGATGAACATTCAAAAAAGAAAAAGAAATCCAAGAAACGAAGGCGTAGATCCTCCTCTCATTCTCGTTCTGAATCCATGTCTTCTATTACTGATTCCGACAGAGAACGTGAAAAATCTAAAAAGAAGAAGAAAAATAAAAAGAAGAAAAAGAGGCGATATCGTTCATCGGTGAGTTGAACATTTTGCCTTAAAAGTCATTTTGGTTGGATGATTGTTTTTAGTGGTGTTACTTACAATGTTGTTTATTTTATATAATCTAAAAAATAACCCTAAATGGTTTTTTTTTTCTCCTAAACTATTTTATAGAGTGAAAGTTCTCTAGAATCTGTTCCAGATATTAAAGACAATGTTAAAGAAAAAGATTCTAAAAAGAAATCATCGAAGAATGGCAAGAAAAAAAGAGATGGTGACGGTAGTGGGGATGAGTTATCAGAGACAGAATTAGAAAAACAACGCGCCCTTCTACTACAGCAATTAAAATTAGCAAACGTTGAAGAGCCATGAGTATTTTGACGGTCATTTAGTTACATTTCTATTGTTTAGAAAAGAGTGCTTTTATAATATACATTTTTAATTAAAAAAAATAAAGACGTGTAATATTTGTACCCATGTGAATAAGTTTCAGTGTGAAATTGAACCAGCTTCTTGGTTCTTTTTGTGTCTGCCAGGGAATAATTATTATTGTACTTCTAAAATTGTAAGTACAACTTTAATTGTCTTACGAAATAGGAAATATTCAATATGGCCGATTTTAATCGATGCATGTACTATTCAAATGATAACAAATGAGTAACTGCAACTATTATGGGCTTACAAAGAACGTATGCATGTATGAGTTTTATCGACTTACTGGATTTTATTATTGTCTAGCGTGAATGTAACATCATCAGTATGGTGGATTTTGATTTTATTTTAAAATTGATCGTTTGTTGTTACTTGTAAGTCATTAACATTTTCTGATAGAATAGAGATTATGATATACATGTAAATATATATATATATACAAAATTATTATTGTTTTGTAAGAATTGATTGTTCAGTATATAGACAGATGCACTTAAAGTGATTAAAGACTATATCTTAAATTATTTTGTACTATACGAGTTACCAAATTCAGTTCGTTGTTCATTCATTATTTTTTGAAGCATGAAGGAAAATTGCACGTATATAATATAGAATGTACATTGTACATCAACTAATCAACTATGATCTTATCGAATCAATTCGTTTTTACATGCTACACCCAATGACATGAAATTCATACCAAGTTCTTAAAATTCTCACTTGTATAGTTATACAATACAGCTGAAACAAACTATTGGGGCCGTATAGAGTGTCGATAAATTGCATTAAATGGTACACATGGCGGATTTTTCTTTGTTCTAAGGAACTTGTAGAATTGATTGGCCTCTTTATAATCATAAAATGATCGTTTCGGATTTTGTACTTAGTAGTTTTCATATTTAATCTTGGCAATCTTAATGTTTATAGCCAAAGAATTATTAAAATACCATATTATAGGGATTTATTTTGACACACTTGTCAAACCTTTTCAACTCTCAGTTGTCTCATGATTGCTAACGTGTGCGATATAAGAAAGGAACACTATCCGTAGATGGTATGTACAGTAAAACTTGGAGTCGTTTGACAGGTACTGAAAAATAGTTTATGAATGCCCATACGAACGAATGAATATAAATAACTCTTTTATTAATGATTGATGAATCGAACTGAATTACATAAATAGCAAGCACTGCATGTAACGATGTATTTAAGAGTTTAAATTTTCATTTATACGAATACAATGGTAGAATTACAAGAAGCATGTGTGATTGACTACTGGCTTACACTCGAAGATAAACGGAAAACGTTTGTATAGGAATAGTTATTTATGGGCTGCGTGTAAGTAGTAAACATGCCATTGCATACATATGTACATTCTAGTTACATGTATACCGGGGCCGAAATAAATAGAGTTTCAGCGCAATCCACTTCTACATTATGATTCTTTTTCTATTGATCCGTACGATTATAGTCGAAATTGCTTTTGATGATCTGTTTTTACATTTTATTATGGACTCACTGAATGGACATGACAATTGTACGTAAACTGTAACATTATGTAAGTATGTACATAACACTAGGAGCTTAAAGCCAAGTGAAACACTTATTCATTATTCATAATGTACCTACTACCTATTACTGCTATTCACGTTCACTTTAGAAGGTACAGTAAAACCTCTATTTAGTCATTCTCTATCGAGTCAACTCTCCATTTAGTCATCTCTCCAAATAGTCAAGAAATGACTATTTGGAGGTTCAAGTTTCTCTAAAAAGGCGGCGAGATTCAAATTTACATAGAAAAAATTCAGAGCATTTTAGCCTCTTGGGAGCAGGAGGCTAAATCGTTGATCATCGACCAATCATTTTACTCGCCGCCTTAGCAAGGATGTATTTTATACACAACCTCCAGATAGTCATTTCTTCCATTTAGTCATCATTTTTGGAACGAATTAGATGACTAAATAGAGGTTTTACTGTATCGTTTTTCATTTTTCTTGCTCATCCGTACTAAGATGCTTTTTATGTTTTACATGCATATAAACGGAGATTGTGGCTCGTCACTTTTAAATGGAGTTTTACTTAATTGACAAGTTTTGTTTCTACAAACTACTTTGAGTATCCTGGTAAATTGAGACACCCTAGTTTTCCTTCAAAATGGAATGTTGAGCTTTCTCTTGAATGAAATGAGAATTGCGTATAAAATAGGAAACCCTGGTCCAACATATTTTTGTTTCGTCCGTTGGCTCCAGAGACCTTTCGAAAAATTGGTAGGTTGAACTACCATAGCCAATATTTATGGATATTATAAGAAGGAAGAACAACTACAGTGAAGAGATAGTGAGTGAGGAGAAAGAGAAGCGGAAGAGGATTTTGATTTTAGCTATTAGTCTCTCCCTGACAATGTATTTTATTAAGTACGATGAAAAGTTTTTTGTGAAGGGGCAGATAAAGTATTAAACTCGAGCACGATGAACATCAGAGATGGACGATTCATTGTTCTATATCGCCTTGTCTCTCGATATATCATAGGTACTGTATAACATTTATTGTTATGTATTATGTATTTATACTCATTCTACATCCGTAAGCAAGCTGCTCATCAATTTATTTTGTCCGCGAGTCCGTGTGTCCGCCCGTCTTTTACACATCTGTAACACTCAAAACCTGCTGAGATAATAATACATATTTGAGACAAGAGACAAGACTTAGAATAAACTTTCCTTCCTTATGTATGTACGCCTATTACCTATTTATGCATACGTACCACAATCTACAAAATATATTTACCATTTAAAAAAATAACGCATCTAACATCAAGGAAAAGTACCTACTGCTGATGAGACTCTGAAAGTGTTGGGTAGATTACTTTCATTCAAAATATACTAAATAAAAGCACGTTGCTTATGGAATAAGATTTCTAAAATCGCATTCATCCCCAGAATTATCTACTTATAGGTTACATAATTTTTGTAACATTAAGACCATTTTTCATCCACTATATATGTATACGGTATAAGCTATAAGCACATGTCCTTTTTTTTCTTTTTCTCATTTCATGTATTTGTGTTATGAGAGCACGACAGATAGGGGGGCAAATTACAGCGGTTTATGTAAGTACTTCTTAACAAAAGGGAAATTAAACTTTATTCAGTTCTGTCAGTTTTGAGTTTTCAGTCCCTCGAGTCATCGTCAAAGGTAAAAAAGAGTAAAATATGACCATGAGTAATCATCACAATCATCACAACAAAGACCGCATCCTCTCATCATCAACATGATGTAATGTCCAATCAGATTTTTATTTCTTATGCTATCTAGTTCTCACGTTTATACATAGTGTTTAGTGTTTATTAAGGGTGCATTAAACCAAAAGCACATTTAATACATTGTATGCTCATTGCTCATGGTTTGTCATATTTACACGAGTATTACAAGTTGAGTGCAGATTATAGAAGCACTTTCGTGTTTTCCTATAGGTTGATATTTTGCTATGTATGATCAAGTATTTTGTTTCTCATAAAGTACAAAACTTTACACATACCTACACAAACATTTAGATGATGCACTCAAATATTATCCGAATCACCGCGCATTCTGCCCAGGACTCGGATCTAAACGCTACTATAATAAATAGACTTCGTAAATCTAAAATCTACAGTCTATAATCAGCTGGTAACGATAGACTTGGTGTGACGACGCACCTAAAATTACTGTACGACTGTGAATGGAAATTAAAGAGTTAAATATAAAATCATCGTACTTACATACATAACGAGTGTTACAGGCCCAAATGATATAATCCATTGTTAACTAAAAAGTGGGCTCATTCTATGCTAAAGTTTGTACCTGTTGCAAACAGTGTAAAGTCAATTCAAAAACTTTTGTGAGTCCCATGAAGAAAACTCTAAAATACACTATGTATAGGAACAACAAATACTCTGCCCCCAAACCGTTGGGAAAAGAATCATTACTTTTACTAACGCATTCAATGCTAGTCAAATTTCAACAAGAGTAATATTGGATATATTTAATATAGATTCTCAAGCAATTTTTCTTTTGTATCATCATCATATTGCAATAATTTTCGTACACCTTCCCGTATTAAATGCGTACAAAAATTTTCTACTAAACATGCCAAAAGCATCTTGTCATTTCATATGATGCCATTATCATTTTTTCGCAGAATTTCTCCATTGTTGTTGTTAGACTACTATAACTATATTAACATGCAGCTCTCAGCATGCTTTTTACATAGTACAGAGTACAGAGATTTTGTTTGCGTTGAGTAATGTCTTTCGTTGTTAGTAAGCATTCAGTATTCAACACGTCCAATTTGGACAATACTGACCAGTTTAATAGATAATTCTGACGTATGAGCTTCAAGAGGAAACGTATTTTGCATTTTACATAGGTACTACCATTTGTACATTGTATTAATTCATCGTAAAACCTTAAATGATGTAAAAATAGTTTATATATGTTACCTGTAAACCTGACAATTAAGCATAATCTAGGCGCTATAAATTTTTAACTGATTAGAAGGTTCAATTTTTAACCACAGTCACAAATCAAAAGGGCATAATTTAGGCCCTTTGGTCTGAAGGTACAAGAAGAAGCTACAGTTAAAGCTCATCCTATTAGCTCATTAACAATACATGGGACGATGCAGATTCCAACATTTTCAGACTTATTGTTATACAGCCAAAAATAAAATTGCAGCCTCGATCGAGAAGTCAGTCGTTCGACACATTTACCTATGTTTGTGGCTTTCTCTTTTCCTTCCCGTTTGTCATCTTGACAGATTTTTACATGCTTTCATTCAGTCTCTCAAATGCCCCTTTATGCATCATACACGGTATATTCTCGAAGTTCTTTTGTTGTTGACATGTCATCACCATTGGTGATTGCACATTCTCGTTGTTAGAATTTCCGCTTGTAAATTAAAAAGCATTCAGTAGACAGAAGAGCAAACTATGTTTTATGATAGAGAGAGAGAGGGAGAGAGAGCTAAGACAAAGAAAGATGGACAAGATCGAAATTTGAAATGAATGATAATCAACATCCCATATGTAATAAATGCATGCATTTAGATTCGACAAGAATTAGTGCACATGTGTCTAACTTACCTCCATGTGGTGGATACGTTGAATGGTAGTTGGTTTTGTTAATTTCTAGTTATTTTATGTATGATGGTTTTACTGACAAAGATTTATGCCTTGCTCTGGTGAAACATAAAGCCTTAATGTATTACATATATTAAACATAAAGTGAAAAATGTATGTATTATTGTATAAGAACGTGTAAAAGAATGCCAACTATTATTGACTACCATCAACCATCAAACAAAAAACAAACAAACAAATTATAATAAGGATAGTAAACGACACAAAATGGGATAATTGTTGTGTAATTTCATCAATATTTGTCATTAAGTACACACAAAGTATTCAAATATGAATGCAGATGTTGTAGCACCGTATAATATATTAGATTTTCCTTTGTTGTTTTCTTGCGATCAAGAAGACAGTGGTATGTGTAGATCTTTTACTCAAAATTCACAATGTTGGATGTATCCATTAAACACCCATGGTGTAAAATTACATGCAATAAATTACCCATTATTATACGCTGTGAATTATATATTATACAGAATACAGACAGATTCTTCTAACTAATATTTAGTGACAAGATTTCATTACAGTTATTGACAGCTTACACACATTGCACATTTTAGCACGAAGAGAGTGCATGTACTGGATTGACAAGAAGTTTAGTAACCTTATTTTGTTCTGTATATTGAAATAGCATTAGTCGGCATGCATATCATAATACTGAATGTACATACATATTATAGAATAGAGAAGCTATAGAAATAACCATGGAATTCAACCTACGATGGAACCCCATGCAACCTTTTCTATCCAGTACCCGAGCCCGGCAAGTCATCAGCGATCTTCGATCCTTACGTTGGTAGTTGGTACACATTACACATCTAGATTCTCGTTTGTGGCATGGAAATCCTCAAATTGAAAAAATATATTTAAGGTTTCCCCACCATGGTGCATGGGAATGCGAAATATCATCACCATCATCAATCATCAGTTTTAGTTGAACATGCACATTGGGGAAAACTGAAAAATGCACGAATTGTACTGTTTACATGCACACAGATTTAACAAAGTTGATAACAATTGGATGTCTAACGTAACGTACTTAGGCATGAAGCAAACAATGGTTACATATTTTTGTACATATACACAAAAAGTACACGCATCATTTGCACATTGTTAAAAAATCTACCTCACAAGATGATATGTAGACTGATTTGGAATTTCCCTTTCACTGGGACTAAAACCAATGAACAACGTTTCTTATAATAAAGCTATGCAACCTGTGTTTAACATAAAGCAGCGGAGGTGCCTGCTTACTTTTAACATAATTCTAATAGTGTACCATAATATTATGAGGATAAGTAATCGCAACTTTTAGGAATCCTTCGCCAATACCTTTTGCTTTAAAGGCTTTACATGACGAACATACAAAAAGACAAAAGACAAAGTTATACATATGCATATAATGCAGCTATACATACATACTTGTAACGAGGATTAAGATACCGTCATAGTCAAAGAATATTCTATAAAGTTCTATAACGACAGAATTATGTCAGCGTTTATACTTGTAAAATACGCATCGTTTGTGAGATATAGAACACGTCCGCACATAAGTAAAGTGTATTTTTTATGATTGCATAGATAACAGCAACTAATGACTATAATAACTCTTATCTACTATATAAATTATATTCATTATTTTATTTACCTTCATATATCTACTGACTTATAATATAAGCATATAATGTAATTAGTCCAAGTCTACAACTTCAACACGCGGATTCAATTAATTGTTGTCATTTAAAACCTCGCTCAATTTCTACACCTTTTACTTTTATTTACTCCATCACTACTTCGTTTTCCTTCCGACCTATTTATTTATCTTCACAAAGCGGCTTGTTTTACGTTTTACATATACGTACTTACTACGTACGCTATATACACAAGTAAATAGAGTGAGTGATGATTGAAAAGCTAGGAACAAGTCCTGGGTATACAAACGAAACTGCGTGAACTCTAGTATAAAATTGAAGTAATAATCGGGGAAAAGAAAATCATACGGCGACGTTTTTAGAAATGTTAAAAACGTGTGTACCTATACTGACACCCAGGAATGAACTCAAATAAGTTTTGTTCACTCACGCACAACTCTTAAAACTCAAAAGAAAACATGAAGAAAGTCATACTTGAATTGGATGAAGACACACATGATTGCAGCGAAAAATAAAACGAGGAATCTACTGTACATATTTATAAGTTTAAAAAATTCTACTTTAAACGCACATACAAAAAATTGACATGCGCTTACAAACAAAAAGCGTACATGCCCTAGGTAATTGTAAGGTTTGATACATATCAACTTTACAAAAGAAGACTCCTGTCATAATATTTTGGTCAAGTTTTTAGGGTAGCGAAGCTGCCCTACTAATCTGGACGGATCTGTCCGTCCGTCTGTCCGTCTGACCGTCTGTCCGTCTGTCTGTCTGTTAACCCTTATGTATATTGAAAACCCATTTGATTACATGGGCTTTCAATGGCCGACGGAGCCATAGAAAGACGGAAACCCCAACTAATGTATTACTTATGGGGACACGTTTTGGCGGAAAAAAATAGCATAAAAGAACACAGCGTTGCACCAGCGTTGCACCAGCGTTGCACCAGCGTTGCACCAGCGTTGCACCAGCGTTGCACCAGCGTTGCAC
>JAQIVE010004277.1:0-14848 GCA_034698285.1 Sminthurinus bimaculatus | reverse complement strand
ATAATTTATTAAGTACTCGGGATCTTTAAGGCTTATACAAATTTAATGTTCCTTCCTTTTTTGAAAGTTTTAGCTCTTCTTTCTTCTTCTGCCATTGAGTCTTTGATCTGAAAAAGCACGCCAACCTCTTTAAATACCCAAACACTTGTTCGTAAAATGTGCACGGTAAAATAAGATTCATACACGTATGAATAAAACTGCAGTTAACGTTTTACTAGGAAAATTAATCTGGACGCTTGAGGTTTTCATTTGCAGTACACTTTTGCAGTGAACTTTTTGACCTAACGTCACGATAACAAAGTCTATGCTACAGCGAGACATATTTTTTTACACTGGTTTCTTTCAAAAAGACCAAAAAAATGCAATCTCTCTATTTTTGCTTGGACTGTGCTCACAACGCGACCCATATGTATGTTCAAGAAGTAGTCTAAATTACCTATCAAGCTAAAAAAATATTCATTACTAGTAAAAGTAAGCTGTGAAAGGAAATCAATGTTTTTATGCAAATGCACATGATAACGTCCTTAGAGTATGTATATGAAATAACGAGAGAGTCAAAAGATCTTTTGTCCACAACGAGATTTCCCCAAAAACTGCAAAAAATAAAAGCACTTTTTTAGGTGTTTCTTGATGTTGTTTCTCATATCAACGCATACAATCAAATAGAGCTTGCAACATATCAGAAAAGTCAATGCGTTGACAAACTTCAAAAAATTAGCATTTTTACCATGAAAAATCCATCGGAAATGCCAAATAATGACTATCGGTGATGTGTAATACGAATGTGTAGTCAAAACAAAGATTATTTGATACAATCTTGACTGTTGCCCAAAAATAGCGTGGCCTTAGAAAAAACTTGGGAAGTTTGATCATGGGATTTTAATGCGTAACTGGTCGAAAAACAATGCAAAATTCATGGGGTTAATATGACAAAGCATGTCGTGACAAAACACCCAAGTCATATAAATTCATACTTGATTAATATACTTAAAAATAAGTTGGTGTTCCCATGGTGGTATTTTATTATTGGAAAACGTCAAAAACAGCCTATTTTATTGTATGTTCAATATTATCGCTTTTTCAGTAAAGAAAATACATAAAACTTGTAAAACCATCAGCAATGTACTGCAAAACGTATCTCCAAGTTCATTATTACGTGCTATTTTCATAAAAACAACGTATAACTTTGCCTTATTTATACTTGATTATTTTTTTATCATTTAGAAATACTTGATTCGATATAGTAATCCTATGCAGGAAAACGTTTCACCCTGTGATGTTTTTTAAGAAAAATTCTCCCACGGTTAACCAAGTTTTCGGATCCACTGAAAAACAACAAAACTCGCTACCTATTAGATTCAAACTGGTTTAAATTTGAACTGTAGTCTCTCCCCCTCACCAAGCAACTGTGAAATTTCGAACTTAAATGGGTTCAAAATGTCATGTGTACCATCCATGATAAATAAATAAGCTAGCAATGTCAACCAAAATATTCATAAAATATGACATGCGGATCTGTCTGAACAATATTTTTAGCCAAGATTTTAACTTTTCACGAGATTTTAATTTGAGAGACAACCTAATATACATAAAGTATGCATATTTAATATTTAAAACTAGGATTAACTACCTGGGAAGGAATGATCGTCAACTCTACGGTAGAGATACGGTATATTTATTAGCTATATTTACCACGAGTTCTATCGACCATCGTTGAATCTATCGTATAAATAATAAACAGTACGGATACAGTATTAAAATTGCACATTATTCTGCTTCTGTAGTATACACACTTTTATATACCGAATGCCTGTACGTTTTGACTCTGAAAGATCTTTCTTTTTTTGTCTTGGATCTCTCTCTCTCTCACTCCTTACAATATCAAACACTATGCATATTTTGCCATGAGCAATGAACGCATATATTATACCTGTATACAATCTGTACACATGTGTCTATAGATACACAAAGGTGTATCATATGAACCTTTCCTACAGTCTACAGTTGAGGGAAAAGTTTCCTAGAGCTCTGTGCATTTTTTTAGAATGTGCACATCATTACGGTTTACCTTTATTACGATAGAAAAAGAGTGAGAGATGCATAAAGACAGAGAGAGAAACTGTACAGAAGCACTTAGCGGAACACACAGTCATCAAGCCTAAACCTTTGTCAGTTGTCCACAAGATTTCTGTGAGTTAGCACCGCGTTTCCTCTGTCATTTCGATTAGAATTTGAGTTTGTTTACAAATTGAAATCAAATCTAAAGCATACACACATACATACATATCTAGCAACTTTCATTTATAATCAATAAAAGTATTACATAAAAAAAATCTAGGAGGAAGCAATAACTGTCATAAAATATTACAATAATTGAAATATCAAACAGTCAACCAGTTATCATTTTTAAAATTGTTACAAAATCATTACTGATTGCTCTTGTCAATCACGATAAAAGATAAATACACACATATGCAGTTACAATATACAATGGTTGACTTGCTTGGCGAACCTTTGGCATGCTCTCTGTGTGTCAAGCATAAAAAGTCAAAGTATTGTAATATTGATTTTGATTTGTGAACCGGTTTTTGACATCCAACGACGATAAGAATCAATCATAAGAACAGACATAAACACAAGCGTTGAAGAATTATCTTGTTATTGGAGCAAATCCTTCATGTTCTACTGTTTTGGAATCAAGTGACATGTGTTCGCCTTCTTTGAAAAGTGTAATGACATCATACTCTTTGACGACGATGGAAACTCGAAATCGTCATCAATGATACACAGTGCCATTAATTTGTAAATTTTTTTTTAAATTGTGAATTGTGAAGCATCTCGGTTAAAATGATGACCAGAAAGCATACAATGGTGGGCGGTGCTCACGTGCTCAGTGGAAATCGGAGACTTCCCGCAACCGTCGTATGGTCGGGCTTGGGCCCTCCCGCCCTTCTTGTTCAGACAAAGGGGAGGAAACTAGTGAACCCTGTGAATGCTCTAAGCGTTAATATGCGACCTCCTCCACCTCCACCATTACCCCCACTTCAACCTTTAGGAATTTCATGTCCACCTCTGGGGAGTAGCAGTAGCCATAAGAATAATTTAAGTTGTCCCGGAAATTCTAACAATACTCAGTGCTGTTCCTGTTGCTACTGTTGTTGTGATTCTGACCGGAATACTAATAGCAGTTCAAATACCCATTGTGGGATTAATAACAATAATAATAATAACAGTCACAATCACAACCATAAAGTTCATCAAAGTCGGAGCAAAACGTGGCGGAGGAAAAGTCGGTCGAAGGAAAGGCTGGGAAGTCGACAATCCTCCTCCTCGTCGTCTGGCTATGACGTGAGGAAACTTATACCACGGAACACAGTAATACAATTGATTTTGACTATGAAAAACTGTAGATTTCTATAATTTTGTGCATTGTACATAGCTTCATTATGTGTAACACACGTTGATACAGAATAGCAAATTACAGTTTTGTTGTATGGAAAAAAAATAGTTTTACAAATTGATTGTGAAAATTGTTAAATCAAAATCCCAGCATATAAACCTACACAAGATACTGTCAAGCAGACAGTCAGACATGCAGATGAATGATGTATACGATGATTCTTCCCATATAGACAGAGAGTTAGCACGGTGTATCATGGCATGCTATGAAAATAGTAGCTATGGATGAGACTGAAAAGCTGTCATAGATTTCACGCTATGATGCCCCCAAACAATATCTGTCGACAAACGACACTACGCGAAGAATCAAGAGAATTTGTAGACATTTTTTATTTACCGATATATACAAGGGAAAAAACCCCAGATCTTAGAACGCAGAGTATGCTCTAATTTGCATGTACCGTCATAGTCATCACCATCATCATCATCATCAGCTGCATGGTGATCATCATTATCATTATCATCATCATCGTTGTCGTTGTTTGTCCTCTCTTTATACATTCTTCTTCTTCTTCGTCGACCATGACCACTTCTCTTTTCAAATCATTCTTCTGCTAAAAATCCTCTGCCTAATCTTCTTCTTCTTATTCTCTGTTCCCCACCTACATAAATTATGTCAACTCAACTTAAGTTGTCGTCAAACAATTGAGGAATTAACAGCTATGTATCTTTTATGAACAAGCTGTATTTGTATACACGTGCATTGCAAATAGTAGCTTGCGTGTATGTACAAGTATATGCCTATACAAAATATGTTTACATTTATGTTTGTATTTGTATACAGGCATAAATACAAGCAAAAATTCCTTCTTTACACGGTGCGTGGCAAAAAGTATGTCACAAAACAAAGGTTGAAAATGATATACATACACAGAATCAATGCAGGAAAATCACTCAAAAGCTTGCTCAACTAAACTACAAAAAAATCGTAGCAAAAAAATCTGAACGAGATACGGGGCACAAGCTTCCAAATTACTCTGCAGCATAAAACGTAGATTTTGTTCGAAAATCACAAATGAGTCGTCGATAACTTTTTGTACACTATACAGAAAAAATAAACTGGCATTTACAGTCAGCTTACTTGATAGCGCACCGTAGTATTACACCGTAGCTAAAACCTAAAGCAGGTTTTGGAAAATTCAGTTTACCTTTCGAAAAAGAAACTGTTTGAATCGATTTGAATGACATGTTCACATGCATTGATATCATTGTGCGAATCCTCAGATATTTAAACAGAGCTTCAAAAACCCGCAACTATTTTTTTCTAAAATGAAAGAAGTGTGTTTCTTTTTACATTCCAATAACACACATATTTTGTTGATTGAGGAATGTTTAGATTTACCTATGCATTACAGTAAAGTTTAAAAATACAGGTCTCCAATTTAAATTGATTCCATACGCAATCATATACATACATGTATTATTACATTATGTAATGACGTAATAAATAATGCAGATATTATAAAACAAGTATTATATATGCTTACTTACATGTACATTACTGACTATCAAAAAAGCAGAGAGGAAAGGAAAATTTAAAAACAGTTATGCACATGATTTTAATTTCAATTTCAACTCTATTAATACTGATACATATTATGCCTAATGTAGGTAAATGTTTATGCCATGTAAGTACACATGACATGGCTGCAACTTTGAATATAGGATAGAAATGCATATGAATATCTATGTTTACAGTATCTACAGTATACTACGTAGTACTGAACCTTCCAAATAATTGTAGTCTCAATTTACTTTACAATTGTGATCTGTGCGTTGGTATTCATAACATAATTTAATATCCCATGATAAACGCTAAACGCTGACTTAATCTTATGCACGCGACAACGATGACTTGGTTTTTGCACAAGCATCGGCGTACCTGTTTGTAGTTTGTAGACACTGCACATAATGCATGTATGTATGTATAAAGAAGACGGAGACAAAATGAGTGTCTCAAAGAAAATGCATCTGAGAGTAAAATTGCAGGCTATATCTTTCCTTCTATGTATACTACATTTTATACAGAAATATACAGATTGTATAAGATACTAGATACCATCCACGCCTAGCCATATAGGCACAATAAAAAACGAAGCTTTCGCATAATTAAAAAATTAAATCTGCTCATTTTTATGTGTGTATATCGTCCTATATATATCCTTCACTGCCAGCATACATATAATTTTCATTATTATAATAGCTTCAGTTACGAGATTGAAATAGAGACTATTAAAAGCTCGCTTCTTCAAATAATAAACTCTTTGCAACGATGATGATGCATACTCATAACTCGTACACATAATACAGGTATAGTATTATCATTACTAATATTATTATCCATTTTGATGGAGCAAAAAAAGCATCTCACGAATAGTGAAAGTGAATTTTATTCTTCACACACAAGAGGTACAATATTCCCTTCTCCTTTATTGCCTTCCGCCGTGCACTAGTATATCACTATACACATAAATTTATTGCATATGGACAAATCATCCATACAATAGATATGTTGCGGTGAGTACATGCACGTTGAATCTTACAATTAACTTTAAAAATAAAGTCAAGCAGAATGATACGTATGACTAATGACAATATAAAGGCATTAATTAGTATGATCACTGCTACACTGCTACACACAGAGACAAATATCAAGCTAAGTATCATATTTGTATCTTCTTTGTTCCTCTCGCTGAGAGACAAATTGACTAAGCTTGATTAGCCCAATTCATTCCCGTGGAAGTTAAATCGAAAATGAATTATTATCTTGAATCTCGAGTGCTTGAAATTCAAATATAGAACCCTTAGCCATTCTATTTGTAATACACATGGAACATAGATTATTTTGGTATTTGTATTCTTAAGTTGGCCTTAAGATGAAACTATTAATATTACAATCATTCAATGTACTAACATCATGACTGTACATATTTTCTGCAGGTACATAATCCGTTTAATGTCATGATGCTCTTATGAAATTTGTTATGTTAATAATGATAAAAATTATTAGATGTATATTTACTAATCATGTTGTCTTTTTATCTAATTTTGCCTTGGCTTACGGTAAAACATAATATGACAAGTCATTCACAGACGAATTCATATTCAGAATGGCATCTTGACGTTGAGTTTAGTCATTTAAATTGGAAACAAGTTAAAAAGACATTTTAGTTGGCCACCAGGAACATTTTGTAGCCTTCTGAGAGTCCATAAATAAACGTTGTGACTTATTATACCCTACAAGGAGCATAAACATTTGTACTAAACTCACATCTAAAGCTACACTATGTGCAATGTGCACAAAATATTGGATGTAAGACATTCTATTCTTTATCATTTACTATTATTATTGTTTCGCTTTTTTAAAATTCAACATTGAATGTAATGAAGTGTCGTAATACCTTTGAATGAAAAGAAAAGTGGCTATGGGACCATCTCTCAATTAGGTGTAGCTGACAGACACACAATAAAGTAAAGTTACAATGAGAGGGTTCATGACCGGGAACAGTAATCCTTCAAATGCCAATCAGTTTCTGAGTTATCAGTACCTTTTGTATTAGTGTTGTATAATATACTTTCAATAGTTCTCTTCCATTTCGCAAAAAATATTGTGATATGTCAATCGTCAATTATCTGCCACAGAGACAACAGGAAATCACAAAAAAGTTTTGTATAATTTAACTTCATAGTATCTTTATAAGGGTGTGCTAATTAGTAGCATGCAATAGAGTCGTAGTAATTGAGTAATTAATTTTAATAGCCATAGTTATTTCGAAAATAAGTTGTATTTTTTTAAATCGTTTTACACAACGAAAATGGAGGTCTCAGTTATACCTTCTTTCTTCATAAATTTGGTTTTGAAAGGCCCAGGAGAGGCAACCTTTTTCGTCGGTTACTGTATTTTCATCATCGACCTCCCTTAACTAATAATATTTAAGGCCGAAGTCAACGGGAATCGATCCCTTTCCGGCACCAAACATTTTACCCCTGCATCAGATGTCCTAGCTTCAAGGATCTAACTTTCTACCCCTGTACGACATCCTAGTTTTCAAAGTACCTATAAATTCTTACTAATATGAAAATTTGTTTGCAACAGTACTTTTTGCAACTCGTCCTTGCAAATTGAAGTCACAAGTTGTAACTGAGACGTGATACAGCGGGTTTCAAATTTCTTCGAATGCTAACAGCTAAAAAGATTGCTTACAATTTTATGCATCAAATGTATCACAGTTATACTAAAATCTCAATTTTTTTTGGCTCTCTGCTGATGACTAAATCGTATAATATTATTGTGATCGTAATATTATCTATAATATAAAAAAACCAAAACATTTAAAAACAAGAAGATGCAAATAGCGTAACTTTGACATTTGTCTCCATCTCCTTCAATTGTTTATATTGTCACTGTCAAAATTTCCTTTTGTGCCCACAGTCTTTTCTAGCAGAAAGTATGTAAATCACCAGGCTTATTGTAAAATAAGTACATATGAGCACAAAGGGAAAAGGTGTAAATGTATCATGTGGTTTTTTCACAAACGAGCAATTATTGGTTTGAGGGGAAATTCTTCTTAGAAAACACAAAGAAGAAACTATTTAATATGATAATAACATGTTGTTTGATGACACATAAACTGACAAATGGTATTGTCAATTGTAAAGTTAAGCCAAAAAATGAATGAATTTCTCCTTCCTCTATTTACAGAATGAAAGCAATGGTGGGACAACAAAGCCAAAGTTTCTTCCCGTAACCGCAATAGAAGACACGCAGGCAATACGGTGTGCCGAATTTCACCCACGGGGTCATCTCTACGCTTTGGGCTCCAACTCAAAGGTCCTGAGAATCTGCGCTTACCCTGACATGAGAAATCTCTCTGAGGACCATATAACCAAGCAACCAACTGTTCTATACAAAAAGCTGAAACATCACAGGGTAACCATTTATAGGTTTTAAATTTAATCCTAATCATACAACATTTTAATCTTTAAAAATTTTATATTGTATACCTTCGTAATCCCAGTTGCATCTTTTTTCATGAAAACATGAAAACTAGACATTGAATAGAAGTAGAAAATATATGGAAATCTTTCGCGTACAGCCAATTCCTCATAAAATGCTGAAGATTGTATACATTTAGATAGATATAACGCCGATTGGATTTCTATAAAACTAAGTATCACTTTCAGATTTCACACGGACTAAAGGAAGATAAGGTTTTCCTGCAATTTCATGCAAATATGATGCAAAATTGCAAAGGTGCAAAAACGTTTATTCAGTGCGTGTATAGATTTTTTAGATATGGTTAAACGTAGTAAATTCACGCATTATGAGTTTTTCCATGCTGCGACGAACTTGCATTACTTATTTAAATTGAATATGGAATTGCCTATAGTTACTCTAACCTTCTAGATACATATTCTATGCATATTCCATAATATAGCTCCACAAACACTTTCGCTATTTTGAATATTATATATTATTGACAAAATGTACAAAATACAATACACACAATACCAACATGGAGAATAATGTACCAAATATTACTACAACTATTAATCCAACTTTCTTATCAAGTTGATAGAATCGCTAATCGAAGCCACATTTTTGTAAAAAATGAAATTTATTATACAAATATTGAACAACAGAAAAAAAACCTAAACATGAGAGGAAAAACATACATAGTTTATTCTTAATATTTACTCGTATTATGTACGTGTTAAGGCAGAAAAGAAGAAAAAAAAGATCGCGAGAAGGAACTCAATGAAATTCTACAATATTATTATATGCATTATGATTTTCTCTCTAGCTCCGCACATGTGCTCTCTGTTCTCTATCTCTCCATCCATAGGTGTATATTATTGTACTTTTAGGCATTACACACTGTTTAAATGAAGGAGACAAAGCGTGATGTGGTGGTTGTTTGCTGGCAGTTGTAGTCGTGCTTTTTCTCTCCCCTCTGAGTAATAAATATTTCTATGTGATTGATGACAACAGAAACAGCAAGCATTGAATTACCAATCTAAATCATGTGTGTGTATTTATGTATGCATACATGTATTATATTGTGCGGAAAATTGTCTTAAATCACATCAAGACAAGTACAAATATAACACAAATATAACAAAATGAAAATCTACCCATACTAGAACCTAGGCTAACCATAATAATATTAGTTAAATATTATCATTATCACTCTACATAAATTGTATATTGTACTATTTTACTCACCCCTAAAAACGTCTAGCTAAAATTCTCTGTTTCCCCAACCCTTTTTATCGTCACTATTAACTACAAAATATGTTATACAGGTAGGATCTTAATTCTTAATTTGAATTGCAAACCAAACTGATGATCGTGATAATGACAGTCTACGGGTAGTTTGGTTATTTATTCCCTATCAAATTTACCTTAATGTTAAACACAAAAGTATCTTAATAATACGATATGTACCTCTGTTAAAATATAATCCACAATTTATAATTTTTTGCCATTTAAATTTCTTCAACATGTCTATATAGTCTATATACAGCCTCGTCAATCCCACTTTCGTCCTTATTCTCGTTTCAAGGAGAAACATTTTGATGCTTTTAGTTTACAACGCGAGTAAAAGTTTTATTTATCCATAAATGGAAAAAAATGAGTCCAGAATAAAATTTTAAAAATGGATGTAAATAGTATAAAGTTGTGAAACTATAGAGGAAAACGACAGCAAAATAATGATTTATGAGAAAAGAAGATGACGAATAATTACAGCAAGAATGCAGCATATAATACAAAAATAGATGTGTGCGTATAATACACACATGCTGAATGCACAGGCTGTTGTAAAATTCAATTCATCAGTCAATGCATTACTGTTGTTATAAGGAAACTGAAGCCGAACCGTGACATACTCTCACCATCTCACCACAAACAATAACAGCAAATCTCCATCTCTTCAATGGCATGGCTGGCTCAAGTCACGAATCTTTTTTCAATGCCAGTGAATCACTGGCACACAAGACACAGGAGAATTGTTAGAATAAGACCAGCAAAGCTCCAATACCCTATTATTAAATACCAAATATGTGTACGCTAGTTCGTGTGTATGTATGTGGAAATGGAAAGAAGATAGATTGAGATTGAGAGACAGAGTGACATACAGAGAGAAAGAAAGAAGTACAAACTGATGCATCGGCCATTGCCTTTATTTTTTGTACAATATCTATGCATGTGAGAATGGAACAATATTCTCCTTTCTTTCCTTATTCTTTTCTTCTCTTTGCACTTTGGTTAGATTATAATTGATCGTAAACTAATTCCAATCAAAAAGTAGACTACGTATAGTTATTTGACATCATGCATGTATGTTCTTCCACACATTCGAAACTCTGGATGTTGAACCCCTCATATTATTTTTTATTACAGCTAACAATAGTTTACTCGTCCAATACAAAGTACAAAGAAGCGAGACAACACACCGTATTTATTAAACGAAAGCTACATAAGAAAAAAACAATAATAATGATGACAATTTAAGTAAGATTCAGGATTTTCCAAAAGACAAAAGTGGACCCTATTACAATTAGATAATAATTGTAACTTATGATTATGACGGTAGTTATGGGCCATTTCAAAAAATAAATTGTTAACCATGTATATGTGTGTGAGTATTTCACAGTTTTTACTACATACAGAAATGTACCATACATCCGTCTGTGACATAGCACCGTGTATACATACACGTCTACTGCGGATGATCGGTAATAGTCGTTTCATAATCAAGACTATATAATCAGGGACTCTAATTGTACACAAAATATGGTACAAATTACTGATCAATTGAGTCAGTAGATAGTATACATTTCATTAGGACCACAAAACAACTTCACAGTCCACAATTATCTGGCACACGTCTACATTTTTGTTGTTATTTACTATCAAGTGTCATGATTTAATAATTATGCATCAGAATTTTATCGTACCTGTGTTTTTTGACCACCGCTCATTTTCTCTGAAGATTTTTTTTATTTTTGAGAATACAAACATGTTGTAACGTTTATAACACTTTACGTGTTATGCATTACACACGGATGTACATAATATACTGAACATCAATTTACTAAGTCTAGCGTTACACAAGTTTTCCAACATTAATAAAACGAACAAAACGTCCTATAGATTTTTGTCCGATAGACTTGAGCAGAGAACGTGAATTTTGTATTTAATTACAGTCATCCAGTAAATATACACAAAATATACATACTTTTTACTTTCATAACAGTATAATAATGTATAAGTTTTGGTTATACAGTATACAATATAGGGTTTTCCAACCACAATAATTTTGAGTTTGTTAAGGTGGCTTTTGATTTGCCTGGCTAGATGAAGTACAAAGTATAAGCATTAAACTATTTTTTTATATTTTTTTACATTCGCATACATAATTACGAGCCATGTGGATTGGCTATGTACTTGTATACAAGGCAGAGTGCAGTTTGTACGCGAGAAAGCTCCAACTACACAGTGAACTAATGTACAACAAAGAAAATAATTTAAGTCTTTTAGTTTAACCACAAGTCGTGTCGTTGTACAAAACACTTTTTTAGTGAAAATTGTCTTCTATGCACACATAGGCTTCAACTATTAACTACAGACTTCACACTGTTCGCTGTGCAGTGTACAGCTGTGCTCACTGCTCACTTTCATTCGAAAAAGAGAGTGAGCGCTTTTTCTCATTTTTTGATTTTATTCTTAATGCCTATTTTGGCAGCATTTTTTACCTCCTCTTTTCATTTCATTAGATTATCAGACGAAGGCAAATACAAACAGAAAGTTTGCACGATTCATTTTACATAACTATAGAATGATCTTTGAAGGAAATCCAAAGTTTTCTATGCAATTGACGGTGGATACACAGTTGTTATGACCGAATTGTATTGAGAAAATAAACAACTTACGATTAGTCGCTAATATACTGTGACATTCAGCAGGTTACAGTGTAAATAAATAAACAAATAAATGCAATAATAACATTGCGTATTGTATTTCAGTATAAAGTAAATATTTTTTCAGTACTGTACGTGGGCTGCACATTATTCGAAAATGTATATATTTGGTAATGGACATAATAATATGAATCCAAATTCATTCAGGCTTATGCAAACCCATATGATGAACTAGCGTTAGAGGAGAAAAGATGCCAGGCGCAAGATTTTCTGATCAAAACAAAAAACCATATAGGGTTGTGTGCTATGTATTACCACCACTAATAAGAATTCACGGAGAGACAATATATATTCCATGGTTAAATTCATCATTTTAAGGGTAAAGAGGCAAGAGGTCTCCATATTCCACAAATTGGAGTGCAGGGATTCGTACAAAATACCTTTAAAACATGTTTTTATAAGGAACAAAGCCCAAGATTAAAAAACAAAAAACGGGGACTTCTTTAGAAGTTAGTACTTCGTAACGCATGAGCTTCTGTACATATGTATCAAAAGTGTGCATGCTGTGACGGCTAAAAAAGCTACATTTTTTCAAATTTGATCACCTTTTGATTACTAGAAGCTGTTGCTGTTTAAACCTATTTGAATGTTGGAATAGGTAAATCAATTTAATGTACATACTTGTGTAGAATTTATATTTTGTCCATGCATCATGTTTATAATATGAAATCTACAAAAAAAGAAGTTGTCCCATGACTTCCTTTATTTGACCAAGACCAAAGAAATGTGCGTAGGTGATATTATTTGTTTTTAAAAGTTCGCAAAAATCTTGCTCAAACTAGAGGCATACTATAGAAAACCCCACACATGTACACGTCAATTAATTAAAAGTCTACACTATTATATATTATGCTTCATTTTTTTAACTCTACACACGACAACCTTCCTATATAATTTATAATTTAAAAAGTTCTTTCCATAGTACTTACATGAGCTGCGTAGTTTTCGGTTTCCTTTTGACATGAACGGAAAGTTGTCATATATTATGCTGTAAAAAGTAGGAAAAAAATACACTATAATAACATTGAAGAACTTTAGTAATAATAGCTAATTATTATTGGGATTATTATTGCGTTCACTATTTTGCATTTCGCATAGTTGGATGTATACTAGTTACATATCCATCCATGCTTATCACTGAAAAGTATTTTTATGTATTTTTACAGCACAAGGAAATCCTGTGGAAGAGTTTGAAAAATCTTTCCACTGACGTTGCTTTAACTATTTTACAATATATAATTCAATTTGAAAATAACAGGAAACATGTGCTCGAAATTATTATTATTGCTATTATTACGGCCTGTGTGTGCTTTAGTATTGTATGGATATTTGTCATGTCATGTCATACAAATATTTTTGTTGAGATACTCATGCAAGCTTTAACGTTCAAAGAATATGGACACGATGAATTAAATTAACAGTGTGTGAAAGTAAAATCAACACAATACTCAGTGGAGATTACAAAAAAAGTTGAACATTGCCAAAGAAAATCAACTTTTTTGCAGTGCTTCTCTCTACACTACGAGAGTGTGAGTTGTAGCGTAATGCAATGTAATGGCTCAATATGAAGGCGAATAAAAAAAGCCGAAGTATGCTACGAGAAATATAAAAAGAGGGAAAGAAAAGTCAACCCTCTGAGCTCCGTTTTATAATACATATTATGATTATTATTACCAAGTTTTTGATGACCGTTTATGGTTTTACGAGCTATGACGGCTTTTCAAAATGACTGATGATAATGGAGTAGGCGTCGCTCTTACTGCCAGTTGTATATTATATAGTATTTTGTACAAATGTTTCAGTCTATATATGTGTCTGCATGTACAATGTACATGGTTACCTTTAAATGTCTTTTGAGCGACTTTATTACCCACACTTTTGAGGAGAGTCAACGCAAATAAATGCGTGTTCTCTCTATATTCTATAAAGCTAGGTTAAATGGGTCGCCGCTGGCTACTAAATTCTGCATCACCATAATATTCTCTATACTTACAGTAGAATAGTTGAAATTTAAATGCGTGGAAGAATAATGCTATAATGTAGCATAGAAAACAAAAAAACCTATTGGCATTTCCCTCACAAGCAATTGCAATAATAACTGATTCTCCATCGGTATTAGCGTTATTATGGATATATATTTATAATAAGCTGAAGAATTATAAACAAGATACAAAATCAAAGGAATTTAATTTGATCTTTTGTCTTTTTGAATATACAGGGGTCCATCTATGCTATTTCGTTTTCACCGGATGGTAGTTTACTCGCTACAGGAAGTAACGACAAAACGGTCAAATTGACCAGATTTGAAGAGCTCGGCCGAGCGGATTTAAGCCAAATTGAAAGAAATGGAATTAATCCTGGAAATGAGTAAGTTTATTCCACCCTTTAAAAAACGCTGAACATT
>JAQIVE010004276.1:0-14848 GCA_034698285.1 Sminthurinus bimaculatus | reverse complement strand
TCGCCGTATGTACATGCCTTTTCTTTTCCTTGTTCTTTCCAGCTTTCTTACGTCAGCATTCTTTCCTTTCTCAAAGTTGCCTGCATACAAATACATAGAAATGCTCATATATATAAGTACAGTTGACGTGGGCTTTGACTTTATCTTTAGTGTCGATCCTCTTTTTTTATTCTCCTACATACAAACATATTCGTATTCGTATTCGTATTATGGTTCCTGGACCAACAAATGTATTTCCTCCGTTTTTCGGGACTTTCCACACAAAAAAGGAAGGGAATGACAAAGCAATAGTTCACAGTTTCATTCATTGTCTGGCAGTTGAGGATAAAATCCCAACTTTTTGAGGATAATTAATTAAAATATTTTATTTTATGCAAGTAAAAATTTTAATGAAGTATTTTTGTTTGTTTTTTGTCTTTCAGACCCCACCCCTCGTTAAAGCTTTGAAGCAGCGTCAAAAGGAGTTACAAAATGCTCAGTCTCACCCTCATGACATAAGTAGTATGCGGGACACTCTGGTTGGTGGAAAAGACAGTCATCACCATCACAATAATAATAATAATAATAGTACTAATCATAATAATAATAATAATAATTCTAGTAATAATAATAACAACAACAATAATAATCTTAATAACAATAACAACATTATCAATAACAATAATAATAATATCCATAACGGCCGGCTTGGCACCCCCTCCCCCTCTCCAATCCCTATGATTCCCGGAAATAACGGGAGTCAACAACAACAACAACAGCAACAACAACCCCCTTGCCTCTCCCTACCCCACGGGGGTGTTCCACCTAATGGTAATCCGATCCTGTTAGGACCCAACATTCATCAGATGCAACAACTCCTGCAACAGCAACTCCTCACCCCCGCTCAGCTCCAGAGTCTCATGCAACAACAAACGCTACTCTTCCAACAACAAGTAAGCCTATTGTTCATATTCATACATAATATACAGTACAACCCCGATTATAAGAACCATTTTTTGTAAATGAAATAAGTTCTTAAAATCGAGGTTGAGTAAATTGTTATTTACTTAAGACATCCTTGGCGAGCGGGATTTTTTGAAGCTTGAATTTTACAAAAACTCGTGGTTCTTATAATTGAGGTTTTTTAATCGAGGTTATTATAACAGAATTTGCTATAATCGAGGTTCTTTTAATCAAGGTTCTTATAACAGAATTTGCTATAATCGAGGTTCTTGTAACAGAATTTGCTATAATCGAAGTTCTTGTAACAGAATTTGCTATAATCGAGGTTCTTTTAATCGAGGTTTCACTGTATATAACATTATTATACTATTTTTTTAAATGATTACCACATTTTCAAATTTACTTCTAATAATGAAAGCATACATATTATTATAATATTTTTTAATTCAAGTAATTGGGAACTAAAACGGAACTAAAAGTTTAGACACGAAAGAAAAAACCCAATAACTTTAATTCCTCGTTATCTTACTAATAATTTATTATTAATTATTCGCCAGTCTCTCCGGTCCATCTTGGCAAATTCTTTAAAATTCAGGTTTTACATCATGCATAATACTTACTTTCGTTAAAATATAAAGTTAAGGGAGAGTTTGAGTCGTGATGAATGACTTGATGAGCGATGAACATGTATAATATATAATATACACATTTACTTATGTACAATATGAAATAGAGCAATATTTGCATATGTATACAAATTTACGTTTACGTGCTAGTAAATTGTGTATGTAGTATGTATGTATGTATAGTGTATAGGATAGGGGATGCTGCACGGAGAAAACAAAGTTGATTAGGCTTAAAGTTACGCCGTGGCTTGTAGTGTCATAAAGAATTTGTATAGAATAGAATAGGGAACAGAGAACATGCAGAGCCTACAGTAAAACTCGGTCCGAGTGGAGTAGAGAAGATACTCAAACGAGGAAAGAGTAATCAAATGGCAGAGTTGTGCTCAGAAGATAAAATCAGAGTGGTTATTATTAAGATTGAATGGATGCTCAGACGCGAGAGAGAGAGAGAGAGAAAGAGAGAAAGCTGCTCTCTCTTTCTCTCTCTCTGTCTCCCTGTAGTTTTTCCCAGTGTAGTAATAATGCCGTGAAGATGAAGGAAAAGGAACAAGTATAATAATATAGAACAAAAGCAACTTTAGCAAACTATCATACACACACACAATGTGTAAATATATACGACAAGCACACAGTTTTGTACCATACTTATACATACATATAATAATATTTTACACATGTACGTACGTTATGTCTAATATGTATTGTATATTGTATGCTATGTGTAATGTGTATGTATGTACATAACATCGGGAAACGTTTTCTTCCATCTGAGCCAGTTGGTTGGTAATACTTTAATGTGATTTTATATCTGTTATATAAAAAGAGCTACACCTTCCTTTAAATCGTTTTACGGCACAACTTTTCCCTGCCTCGCTGTTCCTTCTTGTTCTTTCTTCCGCAACTCTTTTGTGTTTCTGTGTATGTATTATGTATGTAGATTGTAGATGGTTGCTCTTCTTTTCCTGATAATATTATTTCTTTGCCTTTTTCCTCATCTTGTCCTCCTCCAGCTCGATGAGCTTCATCTTCATCATTCGGCAGATCTCAGTTAATTCTTGGGATACAATTATTATTTCCTATATTTATTATGTATGTATGTATGTATGTAGAGTTTTGTCGAGCCAATCCAATCAACGCCACTGTACATAGATTGTAGACACTTAAAACTATGTATGCAGTGTATAGGAATAATAATTTATAAAATTTTTATAAGCTGCATAATATATTAATATCATCATCAATAGTTTTTGAAACAACATTTTTGGAATTTGGAGAATACTTTTCTATCTTTGTTTTTCAACAGTTTCTGACTTTTCTTTGCTTTTCTACAAAACACAAAACTGAAAGAATATACATAATATGTATACGTATGTAAAAGTACAAAGTAAACTTGTGTGATGAGCAGTATAGTATTATAATAATATTGTAAAAAGTTCAAGTTGAGAAAAGAAGCGAGAACTTAGATAATGAACGATCCAAGATCCAAATAATATTTATTATACATATTATATCATACAAAACTCGTAAATTTTCTCGTATGAACGAGAGAAAAAGAGTAAAAACTCCCAATAATAATAATAATATGAATACAAGTTTGACTTTAGTTTACTGTGATTTAGTTTATTATACTCTTCTGTATGTACTTACATAAAAGTGATCTGGAAAAAAAGGTTCGTGTGTAAACACATTGCACAAAAATGCAATATGAATATTATATAATATGTGTGATTTGGTGAATAAATGTTAAGGCAGTAGTGTACATATTACATATAGTACATATATTACACATAGTAAAATATAATATTATGCAATATGATGTGTGCATTGTGTATCTACTTACATACATATATTTGGGTGTTGTTATCTCTCGAGAGAAAAAAATTCGTATATTATCATGATACAGACAAATATGTTCATTGTTCGAGCTCGTATTTGTGGGAGAGATTACATAGTATTTATATAAGGTACTTATACCTATACATATTAGCCTTGAAATAGAGGCGAAAGATAACTTATTATTGGTATTGGTCCCTCACATAATATTTTTTATACACTGCCTTTATATGTAAAAGTTCATCTTTTATTTTATTTACGCGATACGCCAATATTTACTGGAGATACTGGAGATAGTCACACACAAACATAGAAAGAAATATGTAGGATACAGAGAGAGGGAGAGAGAAAAGTGGGAAAAGGTTAAGTTATTGCCCGTAAAAATCCCATTGGAGAAATTGAAAAATAGATGCTGAAACGCACTGATAAATGTATGTCTGGGCTTTCCTTTCCTCTCCTTTTCTTTTAATATTCAATTTCCTGCTTCTTTGTATATGCATTTTACATGCATACGATGCATGTACAATGTACAATGTACATATAAGGTTTAGGTGTGTCTTTGAGATAAAAATCTGTATTCAGTATTCAGTATGCATAAAATTCAGAACCCTTTAAAAGGCTACCTTTTGCTCAAGTGCAAAATTCTTGAGATTTTGGTCAAAATCGAATCCTTAAAAGTCTCTCATTATTAGAGGTCTAAAGTCTAAAGTCGAAGACATTGCGAAGATTCATTGCGACTTCCTCGCAATGGATTGGCCACTAAAACAAACAGAAACACTCAAGGCGGACATATTATGGATATCCATTATACATACATGCAAACAAATAGCAAATGTAGATATATCTGTATTAACCATTAAACGGCTGCAAACTAAATAACTTCATACATATGTATTATGCATATTTATACTTGTATCTTATATTGCCAAACATATCTCACCATGCACAATACAATTCAAATTATACATATACAAATACTAGTATTTATATATATGCATACATAGTGGCACAAATATGTGCGTGTGTACATAAAGTTTGTTTAATGTGTCATTGTTCTATTAACAAGAAATATATATTCCATATTATCACCATTAGATTGTTATTATTATTATCATCATCATGATTATTCAATTTGCTCAACATGAGCTTCAACTTGAAAGAATGTTCCTAAGACTTGAGAGAGTCTTGAGTTTTTTAAATATGAGGAGTCAAAGGCGAATCACAAATCGTAAATAAGTAAATCAGTGTGATACATTTAATGTTTAATATAAAGTATAGTGAAGTAAATGCATATTGTGTACAATGTACAGCATAGTACGTACAAAATATTTACTTACTGTGGCACAGGAACCGCTATAATATATAATATTTACAACATTATCAGCATATAAAATATGATCACGATTCATGTTTAATTATCTATTACCATTATTTTTTGCTTTTATTATTCTAGCACTTGATTTAATCAACAGCAGCAAAATAAGACAATCAATAAGTTTTTATAATCATAATGTACATACATTTAGTAATCATGTGTTATGTTTATTAGTGGATAAAATAATAATGATTTTATTTTACTATCCAAGATACAATACACAATATAAAAAGTATGAGATAATACATTTATTTATTAACTTACTTGCTTATTATACAACATACAAGGGATTATCCGTTGTGGTTTGTTGAGTTAAAAAGTATTAAGCTAACTGGCTTTACTAAAAGCAGTTTTAGCCCTATAAAATTGGTTTGCAAATTAAATTGCTACTTGTTCTTTAGTCAGTAGTACTGAATCAGTACGTATAACATATAATATACACACGTATTTTAGTCAAATCTGGACATAATTCACAATTTACTCATTTCTGGAATAAATAGCAGGTAAAAAAGTACTGATTAATACACTACATTAATATACTGATTATATTTTTATTACTGATTAAATACTGATTCATAAATCATAAATACACCGTTTGTCATTAGTCATTAAAGATTTTTCTCAATGCACCTGCATAATATGTAAGTACAAAGTACATCTGCGTAGATTTCAATTTTGAACGGGTAAAAGTAAAAAGTTTCTAAAAAGTCAAGAGTCATGAACCGGATACTTTAAGATAACCGGATTTAATTAATTAATTAAAGATATATATTTGTCTGGTAGTCAGGAGGAGTCTCGGAAAAAAATCAGGGATACCCATCATTGTAATAAGTAGATTATTATCTGAAAAGAATTATAGAATTGTGTCATGTCACATGTCACGGGTCTCAATCAAATAAATAATAAATAGTCAGTTTTTTCTTGGACTTGAAGACTTGATCTTCAAGACTTTGTGACGAAATTGCGTAATGTTTAGTTTAGTTGCTGTGATTTCGTGTTCATCTTTCATCAACTTGTGTAATAATTATTTGAGAGCCTGTACTTAATGAAAGTGTGAAAGTTTAATTTCAAACTATGTACTATGTATCGGGCATTAATATTCTTTCGCAAAAGTGCTACATAGTTTGTAGTACAAATATTACAAGATATTGTATGCTGTTATATTACATATAACAGCATACTATGTTGTTGTTATACTTACTTTTTTAACTTTTTACAAACTACAAACTTCATGAAACGTAATGTAATGATGTAATAAGAAGGAAGACGAGACATAAAAAAGTTTAAGTGTCACATCTTGTTCGTTTGTTTAAGAGTTTTAGAGGGGGAGAAAAAAGAAATAAAAAAATAGTAATATTAACCTTATGTCAACACTTTGTGTCGTTGGTCATGTCATAAGTCATAAATATACAGTCAATAAGTACAAAGTTTGAAGACTGAATAGAAAATTGAGGGTGTTCATCAAGTTGTATGTTGTATATGTATTCTGTATTCAAGTTGACAAGTGGTATAAAAAAATCTAAACTTTCAACACACTTGGTACATACTTGCATATATACAAAATACAAAGTCAAAAGTAATATTTTTCATGACGAAGTTTATGTGTGTATATTAAACCTTAATACGCATTTTCATTTAACTATATAAACTGTTTACTGTTTGTAATTAGTGTTGATTCAAAACTACCATTTTACTATGCTGTATGTATGTGTTTTATGTATCACTTTGTATAATATACGATGTACAATATTATATGGTTGAGCATTAAATACACATCGCATATCGTTTGGTGCTCAAGTACATATGTATAATGTATAGTCAGTTTTGTAAGACCTTGATAAAAGAAATATTTTTCATAATGTGTAATAATAATATGGTATACTAATGACTGTTTGTGTTTACTTTGTTTGTTTGTACTTTTAAGCAACATCATCAATTATCGATACAGGAAATTGGCCGGAAACAGATAGAACAAGCCCTACAAAATCTTCAAGAACAGCTACAGGTATGAAAAAAACGTTTTACTTAAATGCTTACATTTTCAAATTTCAACTTTCGGTACATTTAATATTTAATACACTCAGTACTTACTTACACACATACTATTAAGTATTTTTACTTATGTGACTTGAATGCACAAAAGCAAAAGATGTACCTGTACTTCACCCAAAGGTTTTTGTCTTTTTGTAATGATATCATGTTAAAGATGTATGTTAAGCAAATGATGGGACGATGAAGAAGTAATCATACATATAGTATGTGTAGTATGTACAATGTAGTACTTATGTATGTGATGATTATTACTTTTTTTTCTGATGATTCGATTGACTAATGCATGTTGACAATTTGTTACTTACACACAATTCTTGTTTTGTGTATTGTTTATTGTTTATGAAAAGATATAATACTAAATAAAACAGTTCAGCACAGTTGAGTTTAGAGTTTAGCTCAGTTATTTCATGTGTACATTGTGCCTATTAGGTATTATTTAAATTATAAATTGTATAATATATAATATTATAGTGTATAGTATTATATTATGACAGAATCGTTGTTGTATTGTGTGTTGGCTTATGTATTGCTTAATATTGTAATTAGGAATAATATTTGGAATAACAACAACAATAACAATAATCAGAAAATCAAAACAAATTGTCAATGTAGCATTAATAATAATTAGTACACAGAGAGGTCTTCTAGGTGTTTATGACAACTGCTAAAGTTCGATGTACATACACTCTTTTGAAAGAACGTCACAACGTGAATGTTCTCATTCTTCGTACATACATACATATAGACATAGTTTGAATTATAAATCTTGTAGTTGGGAATACATTCGTAAATATTGTAATAATATTATAATATTTGTACGTTTTATTTATTTTTTCGACAGCTTAACCTATTACAACAATCCCACCTCATACAGAATGGTGATAAGAAAAAAAATTCTGGTGCTTTACAACAGCTAGCTACTCAACAACATCAGTTAATGCAACAGTTACAAATTACTCAACGACAGTATTTACTTCAACAAGGTCTCAATATCCCCTCAATGTCCGTCATGTCGTCGGGTGGAAATGGAGGTACGTCAAACAATCTGATGTTATAAATATAATACCGTTAAATTTGTATAGATTATACTGAGTTCTGAGTTAGTACCAAGTACGTTTTAGTTCATATAGGGAGCTGAATTTTTTAAGTAGGTAGGTGTTACTTTGTAAATTAAATTTTATATATGAGTAGTTATAACATATGTAGTTATGATATTAAGTTAAACATCAGTTTTTCTCTTTTAGTATTACATAACCTCGAATAATATGCACGTATGAAAGAAACTGAAAACAGCATTGCAAGTCATGAATTTTGTAATTATTGAAAAGGCAAAAAGCAAAAAGTAATTCTTTTTCTCTTATCGCACTTGTTTCATCTTTCTCTTTCATTATTTTTTGAATTTATCTTCTTAAATTCGTTTTCTGCGTTGGAAATCTTGATCGAAGTAACTTGTAGTCGATGCAAATATTATAAAGTGAGAGGAGTGAGTGAGAAACCCAGGAGGAACGTCAAAAACCAACTTGTGATGAACAAATCAGAAGCAGACATAAACCTTGATTTGCCAGAACGATAAACTTTGACGAAGAAAAAACCGACTGAGGCCTCAAATTTTGTAGATTTCCAACCGTGCACTCGCAATTAAGTTTTCAAATTATGGAAACCAATGATTTTGCGGCCCACCACCCTCAACGTCAGGGGTTGTTGAAATTGAAATTTCTCTCACTCAGAACCATAGTTTGAATTCATGTTTTTGAAAAGTTACTAAGCACGTGTAAAGTTTGTCCACGCCTTCCCTTTCTCACTCTTATTCCCTTCTTTTTTCAACGAATCTAGATAGAAAAAAGCGTTTAAATGAGTTGAGAGGGCGAAATAAAATTCACCGACAAAAACATGTATTGCATGTGCAACTATACGATTTTTATTATCAAAGGAGAGATACAGAAACTACATAATTATACAATGTACAATTCTTTTGATGACTTTGCTATACTTTAATATCATCTGTCTGTATACTTAATCGCCGTTTGTTACTACGTACTCTTTGAACTTTTGTGAGTTGAGCAGACAAATGTTTCGAACAGTTTGAAAGTGATTATTGTTAGTACTTTTCTTCTAGTTTATAGTACAGGAAATTATTACATTGATTCATGAGAATATGTATTTAGTATTTAGTAGTACAATTTCAGAGACAGCAAAGGAGACTTGATGGTTTGTAGTTCATAAAATAGTCGCTATGGCTATATAAAGAATAATGTAAAACGTATTACTACCATTAATATTGTATGTTTAATGTGCGCGAAATGAGGGAGAGAAAGTGTATCATTATTTTTATTATGATAGTTTGCACGTTTTAGCGGTATTTTAACTATTATCGCGAGAATAAAAATTGAAATTTGACTCTGGGACGTTCCTCCTCATGAGAGTCATTTGAAAAGTAGCAAATAAATGCCATTAAAATATAGTACCTAATGTTTTACTAATCGTAAGTAATATAATATTTTTTGAACGTATTTTTTATTTCTCTATGTATGTATATTTTTGCTCTAGGAGTAGTCCCGGAAGAATTACACAAGTTATGGAAAGAAGGTCAAGAAGCGTCGATAAATCAAGCGTCACTAGAAGTCCCTCAACAAAATGGAGCAAGTCCGAAGCATTCTCATGGTCCCAACGGTATGTTTTGTTCTATATACGTAATATTTATGCATACACATGTAGATATTATATTTTATATTATATAATCATAGTATTACAAGATATTTCTTCCTTTTCCTTTTAAACAAAATCATGGAAGATATCTTGTGTAATTTATTTTTTCTATTAAAAGTCTTCTACAGAATATATTATGACACTATTATTATTTATGTTGGCTAAATAAATAAAAAATAATGCCATTTTAATATATAAATGAAATGGAAATTGATAATACATAATTTCAAAGCTGAAGTTGAAAAATTATCTATTTCTATTCTTTTCCATCTAGGCATTTTCTCAGGACTATCAGGCCGTAGAGATAGTGTGAATGGGCTTGGTTCGGGAGAGAGTGAGAAAGGGGACGCAATAGAAAAATCAATTAGTCAACAGCAACATCCACTGTACGGTCACGGAGTGTGCAAATGGCCCGGGTGCGAATCTGTGTGTGACGACTTTCCAGCTTTTTTAAAGTAATGTTCTCACCTATTCATTTCACTTTTTTCCAAGATATATTATAGTCTTTAGTCTTTATAGGCATGCTGCATTCCTCCTATTCAACTTCCTTCAACTCCATTCACAATCCATTCACAAGTTCAGCCTACCACATTTTAGAGCGTTGTGGTTTTTCTCCATCTTCTTCTTATCTTGATTTTCTATCATGAAAAAGAATTGTAAAATTAGTGGGGGAAGAAAAGAAAGTTGAAATTTTTTTCCCCATTTTCTCTTTTGCTCTAATCCATGTAAGATTGAGTATTAAATATACGAGTCTGTGAAAACACTAGGTGGTTTTTGAACCGGAGAGATTATTTTCCCTCGTTTTTTTACTTTATTTCTTTCAACTTGTTCTTTTTCCTATGCTTTTTTGAGTAAAACAGATGGATAATAGAACAGGGTGACTGACGGGGGAGAGAGAGAGAGAAGAAATTGTATTCATTCGTTTTGTGTTTCATGGGTGATTAGAAGACGCGAGAATTTTTTAAAACAGTGAAAAGGGAATAAGGAAAAAATCAGAGGGGAATAAAGAAGGAAAAAAGAGTGCGGAATACTCATTTCAAGTGATTCAGTGTCAGAGGAACTCCACAAAGTCAGAAAGACAAAAAAAAAACTACCAACTTTTCTAATTATTCTTTGATCGTAGCTGATCGAAGTGTAATAGAATTTCCACTAGAGAAGTGATAAATATCCTCAATGCAATTCTGATTGACGGAGCATTAAGAAAATGCCAATTTATCCTTTTTTTCTCTGTGTTTTCCCCTTTTCCCTTTTCCTTACTTATATACATGTATATAAGTACAACACACAGACCAATCAGCCTGCCTGGCGTATATTTTAGAAAGATATGTGTATACATATACATGGTCGGTTTTTGAATAGGAAAATTCTTTGAACGAGTCATTTTAACTAAAATTCTTTTCTTTGTTTTCTCCCCTTTTTCTTTTCCTCTCGTTTTTTGATCCATGCTGATGCTGATGTTTCGATTACGGCTAATACTACTTTCACTAATATACGACGGCTGTTTTATTATCCGATCCCACTCTCTGTTTCACTCCTGATGCCACAATCCTTCTTCTTTTCCCCCCTCCTGCTTTTCGTCTTTTCTTCCTTCTACCACTCTAAACTCTGGGAAGGAGAGGCAGAAAGAGAACGTTGACTTTTATGGGTGTAAAAGTAATATATGCAAATTAATTAATGTATCTTTTGTTTGGAAATCGATTTACTTCTCAGGCACTTGAACACAGAGCATACGTTAGATGACCGGTCAACCGCTCAAGCTCGAGTTCAAATGCAAGTAGTTTCTCAACTAGAACTTCAATTAGCCAAAGAAAGAGATCGTCTTCAAGCCATGATGCAACATCTCCACATGAATAAACAGCAGCAGAATATGGCCGCAAATAATCAAATGAATAATTTACATTGTCGCTCCGAATCTCCCAATAAAAATAGGCCTCCTAGCGTAAACGATCATCTCCATGTAATAAACGTTTGATCTTTTTTATATTATTTGTAAAAGTTTTTACGATAGTACTAATCGTAAAATTGTTGTAGAACTAAAACATTAAACATTTTTATTTTCTTTCCTAGAATCAAAATTGCCATGGTGTCCCTATAGCGGCGAATGGGACAAATAACAGTAATAATCCTCTATGTGGTGGAGGTGTTCCCACTGGTAACGGTCCTTTAACAAAACTGTCCCTTAATCCAAATTTATTAATGTCCGGTCTATCGCCTTCGGGTTTGGTGGCAGCAGCCGCGGTACGACATAATAATAATTATTTGAATGGTATTTATTTTGAACATACGGAAAATATTATGTACTCATTTTGGAAGAAATGCTTACAAAGGTTAAATAAATTATGGAATTATTTGTCTCCTATCTATTATACTATTGTATTTTATGCTCATTGTCTCCTTCTTAGGCTGCCGTAGCTTCTGGTCGATCTCCTGGAGGAATCCTTCAACCCCCTACTCCCAATATGTCAGGGTCTATTCGGCGACGCATTAGTGATAAAGCATCCCTTCCCCTTTCTGGAGGTGAGTGATCATTCTTTTATTTCCCCCATATAGTACATATTTATTTTCTATATATATTATAATACATATTATGCACATTTCATTCATATTTTTCATTTTCATGTGCGGTCTTACAATTAGCTTTTGCCTTCAAGTATATTATTAGGAAGTATTTGACGAGCGTTGTTCAGAGTTACTATATAATTATTTTGAAAAGTTGAATCGCATGCATGTTTAACCCCAAATGCATGTTTATTTATGTGTGTAGCGTAAAGAGTAAAGAGCTAGACCAATAGTTAATAGTCGTGTACTCACTACTCACGTCTTAATAATTTAAAGGTTAGATGAATTTTTTTTAACCAACCACATAATGCTAACTGAGTTGTTTTATCTTCTTCAAGTTAATTCAATTAGGCTTCTCGTATGCAATGAGTGTATATTTTATATTATATTTTATGGAAGGCAAAAAATGATTGAATGAAAGAATTCTGACTTTTTTAAATCGTACTTGTTGTAATAAAAAAAATTCAATTCAACTTCGTTGTTAGACTGTGTAACTGTAAGAGGTTAAACAAGAGATTAAAAAAAAGGAGCAGCAAAGTTATGTATATTGTTGTTCAACTTAGGCCCATTTGAGGAAACTCCATTGCGACGACGGGTTGGTGACCGCAGTGCACTCGATATTTCGGAAGGTACGAAAACGAACCTATATACACATACATATTTACAAAGAAAAAATAAACTTGAGGTTTATCTGCATCAAAAGGAGTGCGGGTGGCAATATAATAAAATACAATATACTTGTAATATTTTATGGTATAGTGCATGATGGCTTTCTTCCTCCGTACTTCTTTTCACTTTCTCACCCACAAATGTTCGTGAAAGGTTTTTGGAGGAGAAATGCCTTTTTTCTGTTTTCTTCCCTCTCTCTCTCTCTCTCTTTCTTTTATTTCTCTTATCGCTAGTACACCTACATACATGCAGTGTATTTACCTACTTATATAAGTATACATATATGTACTACCAGCATGTATCACTGTAGATTATCCACAATCCAAGTACGGCTCCTTCACCGTACCGTAAATATATATGTAATATGTATATACTATACAATAATACGTAATACGTATTATACACGCATCCACATAATACTAGTGTGCGAAAAGATACTTGATACTCGCAATAGAAATATTATATGATTATTATAGAGTGTGAAAGCATGAGAAAGTTTGATTACCGTAATCTGAGTGGGGAGACTTGCTCTCCTTCCTTCATTCTTTTTCTTTCTCTCTCTATTGGGTCTCGAGAGGCTCAAGACAAGTCGGATAACAGATAAACAGAAAAAATAGATGCATTTTGTACCCTCTACTTTTTTTTATCTATCTATGTATACTTTTACTTCCATTTCCTATAGTTTATGTATATTATATGGTTGTAGTTTTTTTCCTTTGAGTATGTATAAGTCTCACGTGTGTGTTTGTCTATCTAAATGTCTGAATGACGGTCTTTCGGTGTGTCTGTCTGTCTATCTATCTATCAGTTTGTCTGACTGACTGCTGACTGTTCTGTTTGTTGGGGTGTATACTATACTATGTATAATGTATATATTTATGCATGTTGAAACTTTTCATATTCAGCTGTAAAAAATGGGGGTGAAGTGTTCATAATGATGATTGATGGCTGTTGAACGTTGCGTTTATCCACACATTTTTCCTTTTCTTCCCTTTGCCTTCTTATTTTTCTCTGGTTTTTTCCCTCGTAGATTTGTTCTTCTCTCTAGTCACTATAGAATCTAGTGGAATGAAATGATGTAAAAATGTGTAAACGTGTAAATACACAAATACACAGACTATCCCTTTTCACATAAGATTATGCATTATGTATATTATTATTATTATGTATGTATGTATGTATTGTATGGATAACTTTTCTGTATATTATGTAAAATGTGTATGCAAAACTAAAGGGCATAATAATTTTCCATCAATCTCTAATCTATCAATGATGATGATGATGATGATATGATGTCTTGATTCTTGATCGTGTGTGTCCGTGTCTGACACTGTTCGTTTTTTTTTCTATTTTTCTCTTTTTAATGCTGCTGTTGCTGCCTCCTTCTCTTGTCTACCTCTTCTTCTTGTACTACTACTACTACTACTACTACTACTACTGTACTTCTACTTCTACCCCTTCTACACACACACTCACACACTGTTGTTATTAGGCCTTCCGTATTTGCTGGAGAGAGCAGGACTAGACGTGCAGCAAGGTATGTGTCTATCTATATCCAATATGATATAATAATCCTTGTTTTTCATATGTTCATGTTCATTTTAATTTTAGCGTGGCTACATACAAGTATTACAAGTACAAAAGTACAAGTGCTTGTCCATTAACTAAGAGAGACAAATCCAAGAACAAACTAAAGCATTTAATCGAGATACCATCGTGCATTTATGTGTGAGTGTGTGTAGTGTGTATGGTGTATGTCTATGTATTCTGTAAATGTTTTGCATGTACCGCCCAACTGTTTATGAAAGTTAAAAGGAGCACTAATTAACTAAATTAGGGAGACAAAAGCGATAAGGAGGATAATAATAAGTGTAGATACAGGTGACGGAGGGAGAAAAGTCAGATATAATCGTAGATAGATACAAGTGTATATATAATATAAGTACAACTCTAATTTCTCTCCCTTATTTTCGTCGTATACTTGTATACATACATACATGTATGTATAATAGGTATGTCCGTATTCGGCCAAGGAATAGAAATCTTTCCGGCCATTGTCTCAAAAGTTGCCCACACTAGACTAGTA
>JAQIVE010004275.1:0-14855 GCA_034698285.1 Sminthurinus bimaculatus | reverse complement strand
GGTACACTTGGTGTGGGTTGTACATATGTTTGAAGTCGGCAGAAGGGAAAAACGATATCTTTGTTTTAGCCACTGTAGATAAATGATAAAATCATATCATGTATTATTCGGGGAATTTTGACGTATAGAGTGTAGGCTGTAGATATTTTATCGGCGTTGAAAAAATTATGGAGATACATACAGGCACACATGTACATCCATTTAGATGCTACAACATTTTATGTTTGTCTTGTCTTGGATCGTCATCGTCGTCGTCGTCGTCATCATCATCATCATCATCATCGTGTTTTTGAGTTGAACTAAATTGATGAACTATGTATAAGATACACACAGATATTGTAAATCTTCTTAGACTGGGTTTTCTTCCTTTATCTGACTCTTTTTCTTCCTACGTCAAGCACATAAAACGGAAAATGTCGAGTGTGCAAGTAGATACAAGAGTATCTACAAGTACACGTAAAAGTACATGCATAATACATGATAACATTATGACGGAAGGGAGAAAAAGAAGCATTCGACTCAAAAAAATAGTAAAGCAGTGAGTAAGTATGTACACATTTTAAATTTGTATCCAGAGAGTAAGAGAGAAAGAGCGAGTGGGAGGCTTTTTGTAAGTTGGTTACAACTTTTGCCACGCACAAACTACAACTACAACTACATAGTACTCTGGCTTTGACTTGGACTCTGGCAAGATTGTGTATTTTTTTATTACTTTGGCGGGACTATTATCAATGTATGTATGTATATCATGTAAAGATGCAGTCTACAGTCTACAATCAGTTGATATATAGAATTTTTAGTTAAGTTCCCTGCTTACGTTTACTTTCTCCGTCTTCTTTTTTACTGCTTATGATCATTCAATACATATAGAATTCAAAGTACATGTACAATGTACATATATATGTAGATACTCTGAGGGCGCTAAGCTCTTTTCCGTTTGAGAGTTCCATCCATTATTTTGTCAAAGTGGAGAGAATAGAGAAAATACAGCAATCCATATAATATATATAGAAGAAGAAGACAACGATTACGACAAGAGCAAAGAACCCCTTCTGCATTCTTTATTTTAAGAGGATTTTACAGTCGACTCCTGCTCCTTATTCTTCAAACTGTAAATATATATATATATATATTTCAATTCTTAAGTATATGATATTGTATCTATTACATAATATAGGAATTCAGTTGTTCTGTAGGTAATTGTTCATCCCCGTCGTAAATTCCCACACAGAATTGAAATGGATAGCACGGAGAAAGAAAGAAAGGAAGAGGACATATGTACATGTATTTTTATGGAGTACCTATGTATAGAGGCAGCCCTGACATTTCGAAAGAAAACTTTTTCTTTTTTTTCTCCGGCTTCTCTTTTCCATCTCATGATCATTTTGTCGATGATGATGATCATGATGACGATGACGATTCCTTTCACCGATAGACCAATACCATAAGACCAAGGGGAAGAAATATTTAGGAATAGGAAGAAAGTCTTTGGGTTTTGGATGGAAATCTTTCGGCAAACGGATATTAAACTTTTTCCATAATGCTACGTGCACAAAGATACGTTCATGCAGCATGCATATTGTGCTCCATACTTACTTAGAAGTTGTAAAACTTCAGGTTTCTATCTGGGCGGGATTGAATATTGGGAGAAAGCCAGTGAGCGACGGAAATGCTTGGAGCGCAGAGGACCTGTTATACATTATACACAGTACACTCTATATACTGTATACTGTATAGTCGATAAATCGGACTGTATTAAAAAGGCTTGACATGACATTTAACTACAATTTACGATTCACGCTAATTTTTAGTCGATTTTGCAGGCGTGGGCAGAATTTTTACTGCTTTCACCTTTCGACAGCCAAAGAGCAAAAGTAAACCGGCCACCAGATCAACATTTACTGATTATTTGTAAACATCTCTATTTTTTATTGTCCATTGAACTTTATCATTTATTTAACATGTAATGTCAAACCTCATTAACTCATTACTTTACTAAGCTCTTCCTTTGTTCTTATTTCTTTACACAAAGTAAATGTGCACTAAATCAGGGTAAAATTAGGCCTATAAGTATGTACATTGTACATATGTATATGGCTTGAAAATTGTACAAAATTAGTTCCGTTTGTCAAAAAGGTTCTTCATCACATAAGCCACATGAAGAATAATTTGAATTTGAGCTGGGTCTCCATGCCAATTTTCCGTTGAAACTGGAGATTGGAGTTGGAATTGTTAGAGTTTGAGTTTGAGCTGCTGGTAATGGTCTAATGGTTGGATGCCCCCGTGTAAAATGCAAAAAGTCTATTTTACAGATTCTCCGTATCCTATAATATATGTATGTATGTAGTTAATCTGTGTGAATAATGGGGGGTATTGTGTCACAGTTTATGTACGTACACACTGTATTAATCTTCTACAGAATAGTTATGATAATAGTTCATAACTATTGCCAGATCATATCATATAATATCTGGTAATATGAAGAGAGAGAGAAAAGCATCAAAGTGTGGAGTTTCGGTTCCAAAACTCTTTGTCTCACTTCTCCACGCAAATTATTACAAAGAAGGTAAAGAAGAAAGAAAATAGTTTGCGAAAGAGTTTGAATGTAATCCAAGGAGAAAGGGGAAGGAACAGAGAGTAGAAAGAGTCTCGGTCTCGAGCCGGCGAGCTGGAGCTCAAGTTGAAGTTGGACGTGCATGTTCATGTTCATGTCGCATTGCGTAAGAGAGAGAGAAAGAGAAAGAGAGCGGGCGGGCGGACAGACGGTCATGGTCGATATAGACATGTCATAGTTTTGTAACAATAATAAGAGTAAGAGTAATACCTCTATATTTTGTACTTTATCCCCACATGTAAATTGTCAATAACATGTATATTATATTATAATGTGTGATATATCTACATACATACTACATACATTCAGCATCATCCAAGTCAATAATCCATTTCCATTCAAACTGCACAGTATATTTGTTGCTGTTATTGTCTTGTTATTCTCTCTTTCTCTCGAGTGCTAAGCACTCCAGCGAACCACGTCCAATTCACATTTTTGTTGCCGCAATATCAAATATCAAGCACCAATAATAGATAAAGAAATGGTAATAGTTAGTATGCATGTATGTATGCACGTAATCATACAATCATACAAGAGAAAGACAAAGATAGGCGGACAAGGCCTCGTTTTTGTTGGAAATCGAGAACAAGGGTGACTTTGGAACTTTGTATTATTTAATTCCCACAAAGTTTAGTCACCATGTCACGATGGGTGAAATCCTCTGAATTCCCTTGTTTATTTATGTACATACTACATCCATAGATAGTTATTTATATTGGGGACAAGAAGACACTTGAAATATGAAATATTTATGATCTGTATTTTGATATGTACACAGTATTAAGATGTAGAATTTGTTCAAGATTCAAAAGTCAAAATGATGCCAGATGCTTAGTTTTGTGTATTGCACATCATGTAAACCTCAAAAATAACACAACTCTCGTGGTAAAATTCCAACTCGTATACTGCTGTCCTCAAACGATCCCACCAACAAATTGAATCCAGAGCTGCACATGCTACAAGAGTTGGAGAAAATGATAAAATACACAATATACATGCAAATGAGCTGTACGTGCTCTTGAAACAATGGAGAAAGGAAAGAAATAAAAGACAGTAGAGAAAGAGATAAAGAAAAGAGGCCTTTGCCTTCTTCGTCTGTTTTGGTCTGGTCTGTTTCTCTCATATGTATTGTTTGTTGACTCTGCTGTTAATGTTTCGATTTTCGATTTGCGTTTGGATTTGGATTTGCTTGAGGTTTGTGCGATGGTCGGCCCAAGGAATTTTCTATTTTCTCCACAGTTTATCGGCAAATATCTGCGCAAAATATGTAGAATGTGGATAGAAATGCAAGTCCTGGAAGAGAATAGAAAAAGATTGTGAACAAATCCTGATTTATTGATTAGTTACTGAGTGACTGCCTCGACTTGAATGGTAGTGCATTGTATTGTATATGGTATTGGACCGAATGGAATGGCTTGGCATGGATTGGTCTGGATCTGGATCTGGATTGGAAAGGCAAAAGTTAATTATCTTTTTGTGTCTCAATCTGGATCTCAAGTGTTGGAGTGTTAGGGTATATCATAATATATTATAGGAGAAGTTTTATTCACATCACCATTGTATTAATGCATATTGAACCTCCACAAGAACCCCGCTGAGATGAGGGAAACGAGAGAAGAGAGCCAAATTCACAAAATGTGCAGATTTGCATAATACACACACCACAGTTAGAAATTTCGCTGTATGTAGTATGGGCAGATTGAATATTTTTCGATAAGTGCAATACATCAGCGTCATATTGCAATACAATAAATTCTTACTCATGTTTTACTTGAAATTATGTCCATGTTTAACCCGAAAAAGTAAAGTAAATCTGAATTCATTGTACTAAAGTCTCACGGAATTTCATACATCTAATAAAATGAATCGAACGACGCTTTGCTTCATACTACATATATGATTTTAAGTAAAATTCAAGTAAGTACTACAGGGGTCGGAAATTTCTGTTTTTACTATGTCTACTAATAAGTACGACACGTTAATAACTACAATTACTAACCATTCTTCTTCTTTAGTGCAAAGTTAGCCCATGTACATACGTATAGACCACATATGTATTTAGAGACTTTGGAACATTCATTCCTTTATTTCTCTGTACGTTGGCTGTTGGCTCCTTCTGGTTCATTCCTCTCCATTTCCATCGACTTTTCTCGATTTCCTCCGTCTTTCCTTCATCTAATTATACCAAATGCTCGGATTTCCATTCAGAATTCAAGTCTTTGGACCCCAGGAGAATGACATACAGATATATATTTTCAATCTGATTTGAATTCCCATTGTGAGTCAAGAGAAAGCGACGGAGGGTCCACTGAGAGTCTGAGATTATTAACAAGAAAGTCTAGTGAAAAGAGGGCACTGACATGTATATCATATTACTAACTACTTACATTGCTGTAGCACGTACATATATGTACGTACATAGTACATAACGTAGTAACGTACAACGTACGTAACAACGTAGTATGTACATATAAAGGGCGCTACACAACTTTTCCATGTGCATGTACAAAGCTACTGACAAAAGACCAAAAGGGATTTAAGGACTATCTATGTATATTGGTTACTATAAAAGAGAGGAAAAGTTGAATTTTATGTAAAATTTTCAATTTTAAACAGCTGGAAAAATTAATAAGCACTTCTTCATTAATCTTAATCTCCAAAAAGTCTCCTTTTGAAACATGTGCATTTAAAGTTTTATTTTCTCTCCTTTTAAATTCCATAACGCTGATTCAGCAGTATACAAATGTTGAAGTTTGAATGACAGAGAAAGAGAGGAAGTAAAATATTATATTATGTAAAAACTTGGAAGCAAGTGCAATATTGAAGAAATAAAATGATTAAAGGTCATTAAAAATTCCCCCTGGTGAGATCCGTTGAGGGAAGTGAAGGAAATAAATAAATAATTCACTTGACGAAAAACTTGTACCTCTATACAATGTAGGTATATATTCAAAGCCAGAAAATTGAACCTTTGGCATTGGCATTGACACTGAAAATTTGACTGGTACAAAAGATTTAAGTGTCACGTAACACACTTCACAACTTCACAACAACCAAAGTTATTATGATGTAGCGAATAGACTGAATATAGTGTGCATAAACTGCGTAGTAAGAAGATAAAGAGAGCCATTAAAAAATATTGTGTAGGGAAATTGTTTCATAAAATATTTAAAAGGCAATCTGGCCTTCATCCTCCTCCTTATCTGATTGTGAGCTGTAAGAACTTTTTCAAGAATCCAATTTCAGGCCACTGCCCGGAGTTCGCACGTCCGGATTAAATTTAAAATTTAAACGTATAGTCCGACCTGGACGCTTTTGTTTTGTTTTCATGACTAATATTTGTCGTGTTCAATGTTCAAGCAACAATTCTTCAAATGTACTATCGCAATGTTTATATTTGCAGAGTACCTTAACGACTTAGTGACACTGCACTATATAAAAGAAAATTTGAAAATACGTATATGCATTTTTAAGGGTTCCGTCAAAATCTTATAATCTTAGGTAGCCATATTATTGTGTTTGTACTCCTAAATGAAAAACAGTTTTAATTTTATTATATCCTTCAAATACATATAAATAATACGCCTTACCCCTATGCAGGTACAATTTTGTTCAACAGAAATTGTCAAGTTTGTTATTCAAAGCACTCTGGAAAATAAAATAAAATACCTATGCATAAAGGATCGTCTAGACTAAAAGTAAAACTTTGTCGCAAATTAAATTGATTTTCTATAAAATGCTCTGTGCTATATATTTTATATTATAGATATTACCTATACTGCATTTTCGGTATTATATTTCTAAAATAATTTGAAACGTTTTTCTGTCTGTATTTTATGTTTACTTATTGTGCTTCAATATTTTTTACAGTACATATATAAACAATAAATATAATGCAGAGTTGAACGATAAGAAGCATCTACTGTGTGGATGGATAAATATTTAAAGTTTGAATAATCGAACACTGCATGTGAAAGCCTATGTTTTTACTTTATGTATGAAATGTTTGGAATAAACGTTTTTTCAAAGCAATTAAATCACCTACACACGTCCGTTTAGATGGTTCTCGATTCTGGAACATGAAACATGCATATTGCTACTAAATTATTAGCGTTCAATAGATATATGTACGTCCTGTATGTATATACTTACAAATACTCTTCTATCTCAGTATCAAGTTTGTTCATTAATATAGATTATAGTTGATAACTTTTTGCTATATAGGACTTTGGAGCATCGACAATTTTGGTGATTCTAATTTGACTCGTTTTTTTTGCAATAATAGTTAAATATGTCCGTCTTAGCATTTAGATGTATAAATACCAAAAGTTAAATAGAGATAGACGATAGGCGTCGTCATCCATCTGTCTCTTTACAGGTCCCTGAGGAACTTCATATTTAGACTGTCTAATGTCTACACGTGCGTACATAGTTAGATTTTAGTTGCTTTTACTTTTATCCTAACCCTGAATCCCTTTGTTCGTGTTATTGATTTGTGTGAACTCAAAAACTAAACGACCAATAGAATTCCTTTTACTATTGTGATCACAATGAAACTTTACATGCATTATGCAATGAAAATAACACTAGGCTATAAGCTAAAAAATATTATTCACCTGTGTCGGCGTGCTGTATCTATATGTTATACTTTTGCAAAGATGAGAAAAATTGCATAATAATCATTGGATTTCTTCCTACAGCTAACGTGACAAGAATAATAGAAGCACAGTATTTTCGTATTGTCAATAATAAATTCATTCTTTTATTCACAGCACAGTATTTTGCCATTATTCCTATTTGATAGATACGCATGACATATTTATGTATGTTTATATAAGTGTGTACGTTCCTTTTTGATTAAATGTGGGCCAAAATAAAATACAGTCACACAGCATGTGCATATACCCAAATACAAATATAGGAAATGACCTTGCTTATCTATATTTGTGTTTTGTATATTTTTTCTCCTCCTTTTCTGCTTGTAAAATAATAAAATATATCTATGCAGATTCACACGTTTAATTCGCTACCGTGAATAATAATAAAAACATTGGAAAGTTGTACATATGTACAGTGTAGTGTACAAGTTGTGTACTTTGGGACCCATTCATTAACTCGATACTGACAATCTTTTTTCCTTCCTATACTGCCTCTCGATATTATTTACATGATAAACTAACTATAAACGCGATAACGATAATGATGATGATGACAATGGTAATTGGTTGGGTGCATATAATATTATATACATAATATTTACTGATGCACATCATTCTCAACTCTAATTCATCCACCTACGAGTACAATACGGTGGTCCATTTTCCATAAAAATATGTATGCTCAATAGTTATTATGTTCAATGTCGTTATTATAGGAGAAAAGACAAAGAAAATGAATTCAGTAAGTATTCATGATGTTAAGAGGCGAATGACATGAAATGAGTACACGAGAACCTAGAATACTCTAAATTGCACATACTACTGCATCATATACATTACATTAGATTCTGAAACCCTGGAAACTCGTCGTATTTTCTGCCTTCCAGTACTTTTTTAACCTTTGACGTCACAAGTCAAAAGTCAAAAGCTTAAAACAAGGCATTGTCTTCCAAAATACAATTGGAAGCTCTGATTGTCTCAGCCAATAAAGTATGAAGAATGTATGGACTTTAGGAAGGAATAACTAAGCACTTAATAGTATATTGTTTATGGAAGTAGGCAAAATATCTTTAAATATTTACAATTAAATCAATCAACATTTTAGAGTTTAAAATACACACAGCACAAATGCCAAGTACGTATGCACAAAACAGATACAGCACAAGAAAACATTACTCTTGACATTTTGATATTTTCTCATGACTGCATTTACTGAAATGACGCCTGAAATTAGTATAATAATTGTGTGGTCATGATCCCTTTCGTAATTATTGAGTGCATTCACTTTAAAGTGTTTAAAGTTCACAGCAGAGTTTTGTGTCAGTATTATGTCTAAGCTGTAAACCCTTGAGCAAATAACAGTCATATGTATATACTGGGTTCCATGAACATCAATATATTGGCTCAACTCTCGGAATGTCAAGAGGAATAACATGAAAATGCGATTATGAAGACGGAACAAATGTACGAATGTACAACAGAGGTTTTAATGCCTATAGTGTATAATTATGTATGAAAATGTATAGCACGGTTTGAGATCGCATATGTGCCAATGTATGAGATATTTACAATGGCTCCATTTGTATCAAAGTGAGAGCAGCAGCCTTACACCGGCAGACAACAGACCATTGTCATTATAGAACACATATAGTATTATGTTATTTCAATCAATAAATTCTAATGGCGCACACAATAATGCAATATGACAGAATCTTTGAACTTTGAATTACATAATATCGAGAATCGAGAAGAATTAACCAGCTGCGCTTACTTATTGTAGATGCATAAATAGCTTGAGTGAATGTTTGAGACTTCTAGGACTCGAGAAAAGGGTTGTCAGCCTGAAAAAAAACACATGACGACCGGAAAATATGAATCCCAAGTATGCTAATGTTATCTCCTCGAAAATGTTATTTCATTATTTAGTGTTTCGCAGAAAAATATGTACTATTTGATTGCCTAACGCTAACGTTAGCTAGAATTATGATAGCATTATAACTGAACTAGGAAAATGTAAAAAGTAATAATATCTTTTGTATTTATTTGCAATATTTTAGAATTATTACACTAGCCAATAATACTTTGTATTAGGCGCAGTTCTAAGAATTCTGACTGAAAAGCAAAAGCACATATTATAGCATTAGAAGTTTGAAATTAGTAGTATTCAAAATCCATTTGATATTGATAGCTAAAAAGCTTTAATTCAAGAGAGGGTAGAGTGAAAAACTTTTGCTACTTACACTTATAAGTGCTACTCAAAACTCAAACTCAGAATACATTCCCTATGACTACTTACTTACTTACAATTGTATATGAATAATGTATAGACTATAGACATACGATGCATATTTAACAGTTGTACTTTAATTTCCGTTTGAGGGGTAACGGCTAATCAACTTGTGCAAAACAAACCAACTTTTTGTGTACAAGGAAGTGAAGGAGGAAAGTACAGAGTTAAAAAATAAGTGAAATGAAAATGAAGAGCTGGGTTCCAATGCTTACTGCTATGTATAAAACATACAATATTGATACAATACTTGCGCATAATTTGCATTGATTGGATACTATGTATTAACTACGTACATACATGGAATGGTTTTGGCTTTACTACAGTTTTACTATGGTCCCGCTGTTTTAAGTATGTTGTATAAAATTGTAAATAGATTTATTATAACAAAAGTTGTAAAAAGTAAAGTTGGGTTGAGTGCACCCGCAAAATGGAGTTTTTAGATACATACATATACTTGAACTCGGAGAAAGAGATCGTGCAACTGATTAATACGTAGAAAAATTAGGAGAAATCCAAATAATAAATAATCTGTTGAGAGCTGGAAGCGATAGGAAGTCTATGTAATTGTCTAATTGTAAGCACGAGAATTACTTCTGCAGATGACAGTTTTGTATTAATACCTTTACATGTGATACAAATTGTTAAAGTGTACAAAGTTACAGTTGAATTAGTCATCACTAATTATTATCAACATCAAAATGTGACACCTTCAGTGAGCTAAAATGTAGTCAGAAAATACTGAAATGTTTTCTGGAAAATAATAATAACTTTTATCTTTTTGTAAGTATATCAAGTATAATATTATAATGTTGTTTTTTTGCATATTTTTATTTTTACAGAAATTGGAATCGGAAAAGAAGGACTACATTTAAGTTATCCAAAGAAGACATATCATCCTAAGGAATTGAGGGATAAATTTACAAATAAACTCAACACTTTCTCCGATAAATCCTCTCGTTTGAAACTTCATCGTCGTCATTAAATATACAATTCGCTGTCTAAAACCCGTGTTATTGCGAAATGCTCGAGTCCTTGTCCAGCCCATCGAGCAAACGATAACGACATCGACTTAGCAAGAGGTATGAACAGATATATGCAGTACAGACAATTTACAGGAATAATACAAAATCCAATTAAATTATTTCATCTATAATATTATAGCCAGCCATTATATTTTCTTCTGCATGTCATGTTACCAGCACCGACGTATCACCCACTTTAATGCAACGATTCGAGTGCACATAATACATAATACAGCAGAAAAAATAACTTGCACTTTTTCTCATTGCTTTCATCGCCATTTATTACGATGGAGAAAGTAGGGAGAAAAGGAGAAATTTATTACACTCCCCCTCACATACATAATCCATACTGCAGGCAGACAGAAAACCATCATTGAGCTTTTTTTACATTTTTACGAGGCCAGGACATGACTTGAGACCATTGCGATTGTGATTATCCTAGAGACGCGAAAATACACTTACCTATTTAGTTTTCTCGTCAGACACGTCAACTTAACTTGAGAGGGAAATTCTGTTTTTACATTATTTTTTCTTTTCTACATCGTCCACCTTTGTCTTGGTAAATTATAATCCTGGGTTGACAAGTAAAGTTATAGACAGAAGTGTGTCTGCAATAATAACTGACCTCCTGATAATGACAGATAAAAATTGTCTCTGTACACTCTATTTCCACACTTTCCTCCTCCCAAATAATAAACTGATATGAAATATCAGTCTATTATTTGGTATGCAATATATGTCAATATATTAGCTATGTTGCTGTTTCACTGATATACGGATACATATGCTATTCTGTGGACAACGTGATCAGATAGACAATTTACAATTTATGTACAACTTTGATTAAAAATAATGCAATGCAATAGACAAGGTTAGAGACATAACGCCCATCGTCAGTAGATAATTTCTCTACATCGTCCCTTACTGTTCCTTTCTTACTCCTATTCCGTAGATGTCGTTTGCAGAATTGTGTGTTGAAATCTTATATGTAGATAAATAGATATTTTTACTCGATTGTTTAGCTGCCCGTTTCCACATCCTTGAACGTTAATACAATGATGTAATGTTATAAGTTATAAATACGTTTCTTTTTTATTGTTTTTCTCCATTGTATAGTGAAAAGACCTGGACAGTTTATGTTCAAAGCCGAACGAGAGTTTAGAATTAAAAGGAAAAAACAGCATCAAACGAGAATAAGGACCAGCTTTCCCCATAATATATTCACCCTGCTCATCACATAAACCGAACGGAGTACGGGAGTAGGAATCTCAAAACAATCTGTGTAGAAATACAAAATACAATACAATCATCATAAAATGTCTTCAGAAAGTCAAAACCATTTTCGCAGTCATGACTTTGCCCTCAGAGCGCAGAAAAAGATTTTATCACAATTCTCTTCGCGAAAGGCCGCCAAAGGTATTTGCCTAACTAAATATTTAATATGCATAAACTTGCACTGTCAAATATGATTTAAAACTTTCCGGTTTAAATATCTTAAAATAATAATCAAATTTTCATCTTTTTAATTCAGTTTTCATCTCGGATCAGTTATCAACTCTTCTCGACCTCTTATACCAACTCATCAAATCTCATGTAAGGGTTTTTTATAATACCGATTCCCAAATGTGGAACTTTGAAAAATACTATGATGTAATATTTTAAAAGGCGTTTTAAATACAAATGTACTTATATCTGATATCTAAAACCGAAACTTTATTTATCTGATTAATCGTGATTATGAATATATACAGACGGGAGACAAGAAGACTGCCGAAAAATTTGTAAAAAATATAATAAAACTGTCGATAAAAGGTAACCAACCAACCAAACAGTAAAATACGAAAAACATTGTTAAATCTATACTATACCACAGAAAGAAATAGACAAGCTGATAATGTTTTCTATTTTTCTTTTCAGTGGGTATTTTGGTTCAGAATGATCAATTTTCAAAGGAGGAACTTCACTCGGCGAACCTTTTTGCTGAAAAATGGCGTACTATCATTATGACAATTACTTCCTTCACAGAGGTGATTTACACTTTTATTCTGTTACTCTTTGTAGTTATCATTTGCACGATGAAGCTTTCTACCATTAAAATCAATCAGAGTAATAATTGCCACTCTTGTTACTTTTCAATAATTTCCCTATGTATATTTTCATTAAATTTCAGGTTGACTACAGCTACGACAGAAGTTTCCTCCTCACCAGTGTAAATCAATGCGAGAAAATGATCAAGAATTTAGTCCAAAAACATTTGACCGATAAATCGATGAGTAGAATCCAATTTGTTGCAGACCAACTCAAAGACGCGTCGCTTTTGGATAAATGCTTCAAGAAAGGTTCTCCTGAAAATGAAATTATGATTAAAATGGTGGCAGAAATCAATAAATCAATTGAAAGTGGAGACTTGTGATACACTAAGGAATGAAGACTATTACAAATAATATCACCGTTGAAGATCAGAAAACCTCCGAATTTTCACATTCAAATACTACTAATAATATTGTCTGTACATTGTACATATTGAATAGAATATGTAACAGCTTTAATAACAATAGATATAATATTATACGCAAAAAAATACTACAAAATGCAGAAAAATTAAAGAATGCTATGAGAGAAAAGGGTACCAAATCAAACACCGATTATATAGTTATAATATAGATCACTTATGTTTCAAGTAACTTATAAACTAAAGCCAACTTTAAGGGACTAACGAGTCAACTATCAGTTATACTGTATAAAAGCATAATATGCACATCCGTGTGAGAATACTTAATTTCAATTTTGCTACACATAGAAAGTAAATAATAAGTACAACATATTACATATATGCATAATATGGTTGGAAAGGAAGTATAAATTAAATAACGTCTAATATAATAAATAATACTAATAGCAGCGTACACGTAAAAAACCCTTTATCGTTTATATAGTGTGTAAGTCTTACATAAGCGAATACTAATAATTTATTAATTGTAACGTCGTATATTATCATTATATTTGTACTTAAATGCAATTTTACTTGTAAAAAAAATTTACACATTGCAATCCCTGGTTTTTCAAATTAGTAATGAGCACCTATAACTAATTATTGTAAAAAAAGTCTGGACTCTGAAAAGCCCACGTTTTAAGCTGTCGTTGCTTTTCCGCAATATGCTCACTATAAGTACCGTACATTCAAAATCGTGAAATAAATGTTTAACAATAGAACTACATTCTTTATCTAACCAACTGCAGAGTCTCACACGAACAATACTGATTATTGACGTAAAACGTTTTTCTACAATACACTTATGTAAATGAAAAAGAAAAGAATCAATCAATGAATGTTTGTATCGCCCTTTACTATTGTTATTACGTAAGTACTGGTATATATTGAAGCATTTTTTTCTATGGATTTTCAAATCTCAAAATGGCTACCCTTTGTTGCCTTAATGTATTCCAAAAGCCAAAATAGTAAACCAATTAACTTACGTTGACATTACTTTTTTTCTTGTCATAGGTATTATGAGTCGGATTATGTATAGAATTTGATAATTGAGCGTTTTTGTAACAAAAAAGAAACGATTTCCTCTCATAAATATACTTATCATTAGTCATTTAAATGACAGCCAAACTACTTACGTCAAATATATTATGAGTCTTAGTAATGAAAAACGTTAAGTTACTATGGAAATGCCATATGTTAATACATTAGTGAAAATCGCTTTTCTTTACTAAAACTCATATGATTACTATATTATTATACAGATAAAATATTATGTACAGACCTGATCTATTTAACTTCTTATTTCTGGAAATATTATGCGTACGCTCGAGTAATGTGTACGAATTTGAAGTCTCATCCTTACTATATGTTTTTACCTAATATTGTGTCAAATACCTGTGTATTTATGTAAACAGGAAACATGGTAATAATAAACATGAGTTTTTGTAATTGTGAGTCTGGGATATTTATATAATAATACGAAAGTATTATTAGTTATGTAACATGATTAATATAATGTAAATAAATATTATACATTTAATATTGAGGCGTACGTAATACGTATGCTATAAGTTATAAACATTATCGTTAACACAATGATTAGAAATTGATTTATTATTACATGTTTAAGCAAATACTTGTTTTTGTTGTTGAATTATTATTGTGGTTGTTTTATATATAAAACAGCTTCTAAATGAAATAGACTTTGAATTTGTCCTGTAGGACAATTTAGCCTGACCGCCAAAAAGGTCATACATACTGAAGATATGAATTTCTCACC
>JAQIVE010004274.1:0-14855 GCA_034698285.1 Sminthurinus bimaculatus | reverse complement strand
AATGGGGAATAGTAGAGCACCCTTTGCGGTTTTGTCCACTACCCCATTAATCTATGTCATTTAGAAATTGTAGTCGGTATGACCCAAAATTTGACCTTCGACTAAAAGAGTTTGTAGCAGGACCGTTGTAAGAGCTACTTTAAGGAAACTAAAGTATGTTGCTACGCAACATTTGTACTACCTCGTATAGACAGAAGTTCAAAAAAGTCCGGGGTCAAAGGTCAAATTTCCATAAAAATCCAAAAAAATTCAAAAAATCGAATTTCTAAAACAACCGAATTTTAAGTCTTGCATACTATGAAAATAATCTCCAGCTCATTAGGTGACAAGGGCTTTTAACCGCATCGAAAAATATCGGGGGGTTTTGAAAATATAGACGTTTGAAAAAAATGAATTTATTTTTACGCATCAAAAAAATCACCAGTATTTGAATGAAAATTAAAATATCAGAAGTTTACTTTAGGCTATCTGTCTCATAAATGCTATTACACGTAACCGCAAAGCGTGCTCTACTATTCTCCATTTGAATTATATCTCCGTCACAAATATTAAAGAAACGGCAGCAAAATTAAAATGTCCATGTTTCGCTAGCCACCCTGTATATATACTCGTATAGTGTGTACATCTACATACATACATATGGCATTACGGATAAATGATAAGTACATTACGATACAATACAACAACACGTATGACGTATGATGATGATAATGTTATAAGTTATATAAGCATATCCACGTATTTATATATAAAGATACAACATACATGCATACATATTATTATATTACATTATATATTATATTGTATGATGATACAACATTATATTATATGAGGAAAGCCATGTGTGTACGTTTTATATTAAACTCTGCTGATATTTTATGCCAAGGTTTGTTCAAAACTTTATTCATCCAATGCATCTAAATTCTGGCGCATATTTACATAAGTATGTTTACCTGTCTACTTATGTTGACTTTGAGTGATTTCCTTATGCAGTTTTAAATCTGAATTTGAAACAATCCTACAAAGTTGCATAAGATTAGATATTTGTCTTAGAATTAAGATTATTTTTAGCATAATCTTAATTGTGGGCTTTCCATAAATTTAGGAATGATTTGATACAGCTCATTTATCGTTATAAAAGCAGGATCACAAAGTTTCCACCAAGCCTTTTTTAATTATATTTTTTACTTTGTAGAATTTTCTTTACTCTTTTTCCCATTCTCTTTGTTTTGCGGAACGGCAAAAAAACCCACAACTTTGGGCCTTTTTGCATTATTTTCTTCACGCATTTTCGGGGTAAAAGGCAAACGCAATTCGGGTTCAAAAAAAGGAGAAAAAAGAGATGTAGAGCAAACACACGTGTTTATTTCCTCTCCCACACGAGCATAGTCAAGCAAAATTTGGAAAGTCGATGTATCTTCAGCTTGAGAAGGATGTAAAAGAAAAAGAGGATAAAAAAGCAGAAGGGAAATTCACATCGCAGACGAGGATTCTTAATCGGCAGCTGTTAATAGGAGTGTAAAGTAAAGAAGTAGAAGAAGAAGAACAAGAAGACGGCGGAGATGAGATGAAATGAGATAAAGAAAAGTAGGAAGAAGGAGCAGCAAAGGAGGTGGAGAAAGTACGCCATGGACCTCCACGGACAATAATACCTACTCCTTTTCTCCAGACTATATATAGTAGTCAAAAGTCTGGAATTTGTGGAGAGACTATTCTCGCCGCCTCTGGATTTAATGTCGTCATCATTACACTACCACCGCGATGTGTATCTCGAAAGCCGGGATGAGCTGACTGCTGCACGGTGAACGGAGCTAAGATGAGTTGAGTTAAGTTGGGAAACCCTGATCTTCGTCCTATATCTGTATCTGCTCTACATACTCTCGACTCTGACGGCAACTTTCCTTTTTCTTCCTATCCAAAATCAAGTCGAACTAAATATATATATCAGTAAGTACACAAAAGTGTATTTATGCATTCATACATTAAACATATGTGCATATCTATATCCTCCATACATATGTATATGTACATATACAGCAACTCACTAACTTCTGCTCTCACCACCATTCAAGATTCACGATGGCTATTGAGCAAGATCTTCCGATCCGGGAAAAGGAAAGGGGAAAAGGGAAGTTCTGCTTTCTTTCCTACTTTTTAGATATTGTGAATGGGCTGTCGTTCGCCTGTTCTCTGCTATTTCGTTTTCTTCCGTTCTGTCTCATATGTATACGTATATGCTTACGAGTGTGCTTTGCTCTTTTGCTTTTCTTTGCTGGAAATTCTTTCTGGACATTCAGACACTTGAATTTGACTGGGATGCTGGGAATGCATTTAATTTCATTTCATAAAAACATTTTCCTTCTCCTCTGCTTTTTTTTACTCTATCCTCCCACACTGCTTGTATACTGTCTTCTCGAATTTCACGCCTTTTCATGACCCTCCTGTCTCATGTATAGAAAACCATACAAAACATATCCAGCTTCCAAAGGGGAATTGAAGAAAGTTGTTCTTGTTTCGCCCATCTTCACTACTCAAGAATTGCAATGACTTTTCTTTTGTCAATTATTGCTTAACAGTCATTGTAATACGACGGGTGATCTCCACACAGCAAAGCATTGCCGTTGTCATTGTCAATCTCACTCTCGCTTTCATTTACAGCCCCACATCTTCATGTCAAGGTTGTCCCAGTGCTGGCCAAATAGTAGAGATTGGCAGATATTAAACCATTAAATTCAGCATTAACTAAAGTTTTCAATTTTCAAGTGTCAAAGTTTTGCCTTTTGTCTCATTGGGAAAAATGTCTTGCGTTATTTTCGCACTCATTTTCATAAAGTTTGATGGCTATCATAATTGATAATGTGTAATGTGACACGAGGATCAAATAAAAGCAATAGTACGCCTCATCTTTAAAAGTTTTGATTGGACGGAGGTTTCGTACTTAATTCTGCTTTTCAGCCTCCTTTGCTTAATATCGTGCGTACAATTGCGTGTATTGTATAGCAGTACAGAGTACATTGCAATCAAGATCAAATACTAAATCTGATGCAGACAGCAGACAAGATGGTGCCAGCTCGATGGCTAGCCGGATGGACTTGGACTAACAAACAGGAGAAAGGAGAAACTCCTCGATTTTTAATTTGTAACATTATTTTGTTGAAATGGGTAAGAAAAAACTTGATTCATTTTTCACTTAGGATTTGGGGCCTTCTTTTTTATACACGCGTATGTATGCATTTATGTATACACACAAAATAAAAAAAGTTTGACCCTTGAAGGGAGGGAACGATTGCGAGCGATGTGATGTTGTAAATCTGAACCGAAATGGGATAAGTTGACATTGTACGAAACTCGGAGAAAACCAAATGGCCATTAAACTTGAAAGTGCAGGGATACACTGCTAACACATACACACACACACATTTACGTATATTTTATGTATATATCATATCAACATACTATACCACGCGGTACAATATACTATGCATTATATTATGTACAGTATACAGTTAAGCATGGAATACATGCAGAGGCTGCAAGGCTTCCATTATAAGTAGATATAAAAATAGCTGTGTGACGATTACTCTTACATTTTGCAGAGATATGTTCGGGGAAAAGTGACTGGTAATTTGTTTGTCTATGGATCCACTTTTCAGATATAGTGTATGTGTAACGACCATATTCTCACTTTACTATTAGTCACTCAGAAATTTATTGTGCTTTATTCACTCGTTCGCTCTCGACTCCAGTCCACTTTTTCCTTTTATGTGCATGCTTCTCCACATTCCTGCTAGGCTCGTTGAATGTCTTATTTCAATTCCCTTCTTATTCTTCTTCTTCTTCTACTGCTGTAGTTTCTTCTCTCCACCCCCACAATATATTTTATAGCTAGACAAACTCCCGAGATTTCAATCCATGAACTGCCCTGGCATGCATCTTGATTACGCGTCGAACACATCCATCCATTGAACGGTCATTTCAATGAAGACTTTATACGGGCAAAGTCAATTTCGACACTCATTTCCATTTTATTTTGCATTACATGTTCTTGGTACTAAGTCAAGTTGAAGGGGTGCCATTAGCTTCATTATCTGCCGTTAATTAATTTTATTACCAATTAGCTAATTAAAAATAGGCATCTTCAGTTAATATTCCTTATACACATATTACATATTATATATTATCTTGTTACTTACTAAGCATAAACAAATGCACGTTATTTAGATTCAGAAGAGCTTATGTATATTGAGTTAAAACTTTTTTTACTTTTTAGAATAGTTGTATTAGAGAAAAACTTGTCAAATCGGTTTTAATTTCAAGGCATTGTAGATATATGCCAACTTTTTCGTATTTAACCCCGGCCAAACCCCCATATTATAACTGTATATACAAATAGCATATCCAAAATCGAGAGCTACAAAGTTCATCGAAGGTTTTATTGCAGAACTGAATAATCTGCAATTTTTCTGCTTTCTGCTTCTCTTTCATGTGTGTACATATTTTGCTTCTTTCTTTCTATTTTTTTCTTCTTCTGCTTGCTTTTGGTCAAGAATCAAGAACGTATTCACGTCACAAAGGGAGACGAGGGAAAATGGCGAGAAAGGAAAGAAAAATAAATGGTCATTCTGTGCCAAGTTTGGATTATTTTGGATTTTCCAGTCTACATATTGTGCTACTCTTGTATCCTTTGCCAGGGTGGGGAGTCTGCTCTGGAAAAATGAGGAGACAGTAGAAAGGCACGGATATATACGCAAAGAAAAGAAGACAGGAACTGGAGGAAGAAGCAGCAGGAAAACTACAACTACAACTCGCAACAACAACAACAGCTACAACTATACACAACGTCAAAGGAGAAAAAGGAAAGGAATCAGGAGAAAAAAGGGTAAAATAGGAAGAAGCGAGCCTGGAAAAGTGAGATTCTCCCTTTCGGTCTTTTGAAGAAAAAGAAGAAGGCCAAAACCAAGACGAAGAAGAAGAAGACCATTTGAAATCTGTCGAGCCGCAAAACATTTGCAAAGATACCCCATTATTGAAGAGAGACGAAATGGGAATAAGAAAGAGAGAGTGTGTGTGTGTGTAGAAGAACAAGACCAAGAAAAGGGAAGAGAGGAGAATCCAATATAGGAAAATCCAAACAATTCTCTAAACATGTTTTTACAAATGGTTTCCTCTGCAGGAGGTCCCTTCAATTTTCTATATCTCTCATATTTACTCTCCTCTCCTTCTTTGACTACTTCTCCTACGATTTCTATATACATACTTGAACCAATTCCAGTGTAGTTCCAGTTCCACACAGATCCACATTCAAGTCTAACTCCTACTCCAACTCCAGCTTGTTCTCGTTCAACTTCTTTAGATTTGGATTCGAGTTTGGGTGTGCGTTTGGTTCCCAGTTCTCTCCTCATCTTGATAGAAAATAGGAATTTGCCCACATAATAAAATAATATAGTGTGTATTTCATTACAAAGGTTCGACACTAAGCAGGTAATTTTTGTTCGAATATTTTGGCCTGTCTTATGCACTTCCTTTCTTAAAATTTCTATTCCTTCTATATCCTTTAAGGATACTTGAAGGTAATATCCTGCAAGGAAATATACTTTTTGATAGCAATATTGGCATTTTTCATAACAAAAACAAGTCTTTTTGTCAAACCTCTCAATTAAAGCTCGTGAGCAAAATGTTTCAAATTGTGATCACATCCACAATATAATACGTACTTACTTTTTGGTTTGCTGTGTACGTTTGCCTCATATTATCTATGCTGGATGCACATAACCTCACCGGTATATTATAGCATATACCTACATAATACACCGTTGAACGTTGGGATGGAACGAGGAAACAACGAAAAGAAAAACATGTATACAAATAAATGGCAAGACGGAAGAAAGGGAGATATGAGCACTGGCTTGAATTGCGTGGAGAAAAGGAGACGGAACGCCCCGTACATTGTACAACGATAAAGTTCTTATGACTTTCTTTTTAAACTGTATTATTTGGTTGTATGTAGGTTTGTGTGTGTAGGTGTAGAAATATAGTTGAATTTCAAATCCAGTCTGAAACCAAACTCTTTCTTTATTTTTTACTTTGATAGACCTCAACAGAGCCGCAAGAGGAGGGGGAACAAGAAGAGAAAGCAAGTCGCACACACATTTGATACAGATAGGACCATTTTTCTCATGTTAGTTCCCTGCTCTTCCCCGCCCAATAAACACTGGGGAAAATTGAAGCAAGAGAACCGAGTCTCAGTCGAACTTCGAATTCCGAAATGAAATGGAGCCCTAAAGACAATTTTCATTTTGGAAATCAACTTTTCCCTCAACTAAAGCTTTTTTATATTATATATACTGAAGAAAACAAGCAAAGGGGGTTTGTTGACTCTCCTTAAGTATATAGTCGTATAGTTTGCTTGGTCAACATTGCGTGTTCGACGTTAAACATTGCAGGGAAGTAGAAAAGTGAAAAACTCGGATGAGATCCAAATCACTTTGTTTACTTAACACAGCCATTATTACAGAAGGCGGGCATGAAAGTAAAAAGTAATATTATTTCATAATTTTGAACGTTTCAAGGTGAGGTTGATTGTTTCGTAAACTCAAATTCAAAACTAGAACCGCTACAAAAACATTCCTGAGGGCTGAGGAGAAAATAAAAATAAAATCGACGTTTTATCGGGAATGGAAGCAAAGAAAATGTCAGCATCGCCGTTTTTCTTGGTGGCTTACTTTTCTCATGGAGAAATGATTTCATCTTAAAAAATGGAAGTCAAAACATTTGCAGGGAACGGTCCACATTTCATCACAGTATTATATAATGGCTTTGAAATAAATACATGCATATTATAACGAATACGGTTTCAGCATCAATAAATGAACTAGATTGTTTTATGTGAACTTTTATGCCTTTACTTTCACCATTTTTTTCACCACAAGATATTACTTATTTCCATAGACTGCACTTTGTTTGAGCCCCGATCTTGTTGCATTGCGTGCCTGCCGTTCACTTTTATAGGCAAATTATATTATGCAAAATGTCTTGAAACGATCGCCGCCGTCATCATCATCATCATATGATTTTGTGTAATGCAATATTCATCAGAAAATCATTTGTGTAAAAGGAAAAGCAGGAAAACAGGTTGGAACGAGGATCCATAATGTCCGTCATCAGTTTCAATAATATGTAATTTCTTTCAGAAAATGCAGACTGCTCAACAGCAAATCGTTTACATGTGTGTACTGTACATATTTACATAGCAGTCAGTGTATAGAAATATGTAGTCGTGTTGTTAGAGGCCATATTTTAAACGGATATGTTTAAGTACATATATTTGCACTGATTTTTTTCTGGCAAGTAAATCTAAAAATAACCGATCAGGCTACAATTTTTTGGTATAAACATTATGGCTCATTGTAAGAATCAGTTATTCTCTGACATCCTTAGTTGTTCTCCATGCATTTTTGTGTCAAGGTATGTTATCTTATACGTACGTACTTACCAAACAACACAATGTATGTTTATTTTTACGAGGCAATTTCCGTAAACTACTTAGCTCCATCATCTAATCACATCCCATCATATCATGTCACATTATGCCAAGCCGTATCAAATCAAATCCTCCCATTACGTCATATCCACCCACGAACCACCTTTTTATAATCAAAACCAAAATCATGCGCTTCTTCCAGAACCACTACCTTGGTTCTATTGTAAATCGTAACAAAGTGCTAAAATGAGTTACACAATGAGCGAACGTCCGAATAAACTTATATTTTTTGATGTACTCACACCACACAATCAGTTAATGGTTGAAGTAATTTTTAATACCTGCCTACCTAAAACCTTCATAGAAAATTTCAATTTATCTCATGTTCCAAATTCAGACAAGCACGATTGTCTAAACACACATCCATATAAATATGCGTATTAACGTAAAACATGTAACTAAAGTTTCGCGTTAAGGATAAATTAGAATTGATAGTAGCTCTGGTCTTAAAGCGTTGATACGGTCATCCTGTTTTTATTATCGTTTAATAGGGGTAAAAAAATACCATCAAATTGCATGCATATATACGGACACCCGGGTACATGTCGATCGTCTAAATCATAAGGACAGATTTTGTAGATTAAACTCAGATTCCTGATACTGCTTTTGAGCTGATGTCGATATAAGTATTCTTGGGTGTACTTATGCAAGAAGTAGCCTCATGTGCAGTAGTAGTAGGTATGTGTTATGTGTTCATTGCAGAAAAAAGTTTCATATGGCCAAAGCCACATCACACCATTCTATACCATGCCCTTATGTATATATGGTGGAGATGGAGCTCTAGGGATTATTGATTGTTTCACTCAGCCACGAGGAAAGAAATGTTGATCTCTTCTTCTTCTTCTTCTTCTTCTTCTTGAGAAGGAAAAAAAGAAAAAGCAGGAGGAGTCGGAGGAGCAGAAAAAGCAGAGATACTTTCTTTGGAAATTCCACTTTGAGTCTGAGACTAAAAACTCGCTCAACATAATATTGACCTATCTACCTATTCTTGTTCTTCTCCTTTTTTTGGGTTTTCTCGGTGTGCGTAGACCGACTCCGACTGACTGACAGTATGGGGAACGGACAAGGAAAACAAGGAAGAACGGGAGGAGGGAAAGAGAAAGGAAAAGAAAAGAAACCTCTTTCACCACCAACCTAGTCAAACTCGCAAGTAAGCTATAGGTGTGGACTCACATTCCACATGCGTATATGCAAGAGTACACTCAATGTAACTATGGAGCTCCTTTCATTCACTACCAACTGAATCTGAATCATATACACTCAGAATCAGCATCAGACAGACTTGAGTGGTGAGTGAGTTGGTTGAACTTCACCCTCACCATAAAAGCCATGCCAATATTTTCCACACTTCCATTCTTCCCGTAGTCTCATTAGTTTGCGATAGAATAGCTGTTTGAGTGGAAAGTTCTCTCTCTAGATTTCGAATGCTACATTATGCATATGTATACAGTGTACAGTTATAACTATGAATCCTCTTTGCGGCCGTTCATTGTCCCTTTGACGTTACAATTTACAATATTTCGGAGGCGTGTGTATTTCCTGCATTCGGATTTTTCGCTGCTTTTATACCATGCATAATATACTTGCATAGAATATAATACAGATGTATGTATGATAGATTTGTGTGTAGATATATAAATATCTTTGTGTTGTCTCGATGCTCGAGACTCCATTCACAATCCTCGGTTCACTGCCCTTGCATCCAAATCATCTTTTATAGCAAAATCTTTCGCTTTATGGTTTATACTGATATGCATACATGCATGTATACATTGTAGACACATAACTACATCGTATTTTCTATGTATTATGCAATGCATTTTCTCGGAGTCGCACTGTCCTTGCATGTATACAATTTCTTTCGTATCTACACTCCATAGTAATAGTGATAGCGGTAGTTACAGTTATTTTCCCCTCCGGATAATAATAAAATGCATTTCTAACTCGATGCTCGATACCCATATTCATGGTCAAATTTCTATTGCATGAATGAAATATCTTGTTTTTGATACGTTCAGAGTTAAGTTACGTGGGTTGAAGCTGGGGAGGAAGCAAAAAGGAAGTTGATTCCACAGAGTCACGATTAGTGGCTAAAAGTGCATCTCAGACCTCCAAAAGGGATCAATAAAAATAACACTTTATCCATTCAAATTCCAGGAGAGAGATGCCAAGTGCAGGCTCAAAATGATTCCCTCAAGACTCGACGAAAGACATTATTTTTCCTAATGCACTCCAGTCAAATTCAAAGTTTAAAACTATCTTGAAGCATGTTCATAAATATAGTTCCTTGTGCTCCAGAAATAAAACCTTGTAAATAAAATCCTGTCTGTTGAAAATAGAAAAAACAGAAAATACCGTCAGTAGTTAGAGTTTAAAATACAACATTTGCAAATTCCTAAAGTAGCAAAATATCAAAAAAAGGTTATACACATATATTTAAAAGTTTGTAAAAGTTTCAAGTAAAATTACCTTTATATTAACATTAAAGCTTCAAACGCCATTTTTTCATTTGATGGCCAAGTCCATTTTGGACTTTCTTTTATGATAAAAATTGAGACAGCACGAGGACCACCATGAGCATTTTACACCTCAATAACTAAATATATCCTAAATGTATATACAATAAAGTGCGTGTGGTATGGCAGGTATTCGGTTTAGCAATCCAAAATTTGTATAGTGGATACATACATCAACAACAATGCTATATAGTACGATATCCTTCCGACATTATCTGTAGTCACTTCGTCCCATAAAAGTTGACATTGTATCCTTCATTTTCTTTTACGCTCTATTTTCTATACAATTCCATGTAGATAAATATAATAGAAGTATTAGCCCAGCTCTTGTCATATAAAAATTGAATACGGTCCCATACGCACATTGATAGCTCGGTAATAGTAATAGTCATGGCAGAAGTAATGATAATGGTGGTCACTCTATATTTTTGATGCCTTTCAAGAGGAAGGAGCAAAGGAAGACGATGCAACTGCGGCGGCAGTTAGCAGCTGCTCCGCCAATAATAATAATAATAACATCACAAAGTATTGTACAATGTATAATGCAATACAATACAATCCACAAACATAAATACGCACTGTATATACCTATACATTACACATACGTATATTTATATATGTATGCACATGTACAGTTAATAGAGAAATTCTAAGCCAACACCAAAACAGACACAGTCTTTTCTCCTTTCTCTCTCTCACCCCTTTTTTTCTTTGTATCTAACACATACTTACTACGTGAAAGCTTTATGTGAACTTCGTAATACTGGAGACGGCACTGCACATTCTAGGGCATGCATGTATGTATATTGTATACTGTGAAAAACGCGTGTTGCGATAGGTATAAACGTGGCAGTAAAAATAAGTGTACATATCTATACATTTGTATAGCATAGTGTATATAGCGTATAAAGAGCGACGACAAGGACCGGAAATTTACTTGAAAAGCAATTGTGACTATTTTTTCGTCTTTTCGAGTTCCACTTCACTACACGCCCACTTTGGGAACTGAAAATAGAACGGAAAATAGTGGTTGGAAGGAGAAAGGGCTAAAGAAAGAGAAACAGTCATCGACAGTTTCCCGAGCTGTCTCTTTCTTATCCTTGTCTCTTAGAAAAAATGTCTCGCTTATTCGTCTACATTGTACAATGGGCAGACCATATACAGCTCAAAGAAAAACCAAACCAAAATTCGTGAAGAAAGAGAGGAGGCCTGTATAGCTGTAATTTAAGAGTAGGGTCACAAGCAACGGTCAGCTGTCTAAGGTTCAACTACAGTACAGCACGGACGTCAACTTCTGAGACTTGTTATGTAGCTTCTCAATATGTTATAGTGTCCACGTCCATACTGTCTTTCGGCTACTGTTCATTCTTTGGGTTCTTATTTCTGTCAGTCTCTTCTTTAGTATTCAAGAACAAGAGCAACATTCGCCACCTTCAACAAATATTTTTTATCTTTCTCTTTGCCTTGGTTGTTTTTTCTTGTGTTGAAATGATGAAGCACCACAGCCGAGTCGTCCGTCGTCCGTCCAACTTGAAAAGGGAAAAGAAAAATCCCAATTCAACTTTTCGCTGGCAATGTTTGACTCAAAAAACATGGCAGGGGAAAACAAGTTGACAGAATGACTCGCGCCTAACTTTTTTGTCTTGAATGTCAAATTTGATTTGATTAATATTTTATTTTGTTTTCAACTATTGCTCAAATTCTACGCTATCACACTTGACTGTAGACTGTATACTGTATACAGTACAGTGTGTACATTTATGGGACTTTGAGTTTTCTTCCGTATTTTTGCCGGTTTATCTAGTTAGTTTTCACCAAAAAATGTCATCGACACTCATGCTTACATATACTTTTTGTTTGTAAGTTCCGATTCCTATTCAACGAACCTCGTCAGTTCCACATGTTGACCCTTTGTCATCCGAATTTCTCTCGTGGAGTAGGTGCTAACAAGCTGGTTTATTTAACACAGGGAATTTTCTTGAGTTTTGATACTTCAAGAAATGCCAAGAAGGTGAGGGTGGTGAAATTTTTTATTTATTTGACGTGTATTGACATTTGGTCGATAGTTTATTTACTGGATCTAAATTAAGGAAGTTAAAACCTTCTGCCATTGTATTTTTTCATTCAAAGGTTATTTAAAGGTTTTGTCCTATGGGTTATTACACGAGAACACTTGAAACAAAGGAAATTGCTCCAAGTTTTTCTTTTCATCTTGCTAATTTCTTGATATCAAATGTCTGTATCACTGTGAATAATAATAATACACGTTTTCTCTGTCTGTGAGCAGAATGTAAATAAGGATGTGAGTGTAAATGTGAATGCAAAGAGTGAATGTATATTTAAATGATGGCCTAAATAACTTTTGAGTGTCACTCCTTGCAAAACTGTACTAATAAATATGCAATTAAATGGGAGACTGGTTGGCTCGTTGGTGGTTGTGGTGTGTGGTGTGGGTGATGTAGAGGATGAGTTGCCGAATAAAGTGGAATGACATTTCTGCCGTTGTCTGTCCCTGTCTCTTGCCATGATAGTTTTATGGTGAATATACGTATCTAGTGAATGTGAATATGCATGCGTGTCTGTGTGTAAATAGACAAGATTCTCTTCTTTTTCATCTTTTCCCTCGTATTATGTGCCGTTCTCAACTGTTCCGCCGGTTCCTCTATTACATATTCTGTGTATATAGGGAAATGTGCTGGTGTGAGTAAATATAATATTAAGGGGGAAAATAGCAATTGCCCTGTGGGAAAAGGATAAAAGTTGATACTTGACTCTTCCTCTTTCTCTCACTCCTTCTTCTTCCTTCTCTCCCTAATAATATCGTTAAAAGAAGCTTAAGTCTCTATCATAGTAAATAAGACGACATGGTTTTTTGGGTGTTTTCTTTCTCCTCCTCCTCCTCGTCCTCTTCCTGTTCCGTCTTCTTCATCTACATCTTACTATTCTCCATCGTCCTACTGCTTTTCTGTTCTCTCTTGCTAATAGTGTAGAGCTGTAGAGCACTGGCTCTAGCGCCACACTAGATCTGGCCTCAGCTCCTTTTTTAGTTCCGTAAGTGTCTCGTCTGGAATTTTGGAGAGTTGCAAACAATCTACGACCCAGCACGTTGATATCAAGTCAACTGCATTAAATATAGGCACATTTCTTTCTCTCATACAGAAAATATGTTGTACATATATGTATATGTAAATATTGTATAAGTACGTTGCCTTTCTCCCAAAGAATTTTCCACGAACACTTTTTAAACACCAGACTTCTTTTTTACATTAAAAAGGTTTAGCATCAACTCGAAAGGCCCCATTTGTATATCTTGTATATTTGTATTTTACGGGCGACTGGGTCTCATCTTTTGCGATTTGAATACATAACGCAACATAGCAATTCTTCGTCCCATTGCTTAATCTTCCTCACTAGCGACTAGCGAACATACTTTACATTTGTCGCTGTATTCATTGTATTGTATCCCTATAATAATTATTATCTTGAATGTAAAGAAGTTACATTAAGTTGATTCTAGCTAATAACTAACATAAATCGGAGTGATAACAAAATTTTGCACACTATGTATGTTCATCTACTTTATGCTTTGTAACATAATGCGAGGAGGAAGTTGCCTGAGGAAAATTCCTCTTTACTCTTTCTTTTAAATGTGTAATAAAGTGTATAAAGTAAAGAAAGAAAACGACAAGTGACATAAGGAAAGCATAAAGCATAAAATAAAGTCAGGAGGCCACGAGGCTAACACAGTAGTAGGAGTAGTAAATCATGTCTAATGAAACTCGCACCTTCTTCTTTTGGCGTTATTTCTTCTGACGCTATTCTTCTACTACATTCTATACATTGTATGTATATGCACCACAATGTTGTCTGTACATGCATACAAATATAGTTGAGAAATAGGGGTCAAATTGGCACTGGCCTCCCTTTATATTATGTGTCTACTTAGGTATGTACATACAAAGTAGTCAAAAGCAACCCATCAGGTAATTTGTCATGGATCGTCGAAACCTGCTGTTAATACAATCCATAATGACATTTTTTTCGTCGACATCTTCGTCTTCCACACACATGCATCTTATTCTTCTGTTTGACTTTCCGTTATTTCCCCGTGATATGCTTCCGGTTCCGGAAAAGAATAATTTCCATAATATTTCTGACTATATACATACCGTATTTTTCTCAAGAGACTGGACTTTGCAAAAGCTTTCAATATGCATAGACTGCAAGTAGTGCATCCTTGTGCGTAGAATAAGTTTAGTTGACAGTATATTATGCGTATTCCTATAATAATATGAAGAAAAGATGAAAGCAAGAGTAAAGAGAGAATTTATGCATCTAATAAAAAAATCGAAAAAAACTTTGGCCACTTTTCCTTTTCTTTAAATACTATGACAAAAAAGGAATAACAATATTCTAATAAAACGACTTACTCACAAAACCTTCTCCGTAGCAACGCCGTGTGATTGTAATCACTCATTTGTGGATACATTATTATAAGGTAACATGTTTGTTGTCCAGAGGTATTATTTCGTGCAAAAATCCAGAATCACGACATTTCACTCATACGACCACCAAACGCCGTTTTTGTATTTTATTTTTCATCATAACGGGCTTGAATGTTTTGCTTGTCTGGTAATATTTCCGTGGATGCCCAAAATATTAAATGTTTCGTTAAATACTGATCAAGTTGATTCTGACTTGTTGCAATTAAGTAACTAAAGCAAGTTGAAGTTTTTTCCCCAGCTTGTTAATGCCCTCCCCTAATATTTTGCAAATAATGTCTGCGTAAAAGTCTAGAG
>JAQIVE010004273.1:0-14861 GCA_034698285.1 Sminthurinus bimaculatus | reverse complement strand
AAATCCAAGACACACATATATATAATATACTTATGTACTATACACTATGTATAATATGGACGTATCTATGCGCTCATACGAGAAGAAGGAATACCTCCACATTCATACATGGAGCAAGCAGCAAGCATTGCATAGGAATAGGACATAGACATAGAACAGTCCGATAGACCAACACATTTTATGTGTTGCTGGCTTGGCTCGGCTCGGCTTCTTGGTTTGGCTCTTGCTTGCTTTGACTTGGGTTTGACTTGACTTGCTGCTGGCTCCTCTTATTTATTCGACTTGTTCATCTAATACTTTTACTTGTACTTGATACTTGGTTTTTGGTCCTTTGGTCTTTTGCCTCCTCCTTTTTCTTCTTGAATTTTTGCTTGTTCTCCCTCTCCTTTTCTCTCCTTCAACTTATTATTATTATTATTATTATTAATACTCCAAATCATTTATGGCTGTCTCAAGCTGTCGACTTTCATTATCGTCAAAAGAACTAATATCCCATGTACATATTATATTAGATATACATCATACATCCACATCTATATTTTATGTATTAAGTTATCTGTCTTTACTAGTAATAATAATAATATATGTACTTGTACAGTTGTGGACATGTGGAAATAAATGACACCCTCGGCCCGACTAATTACTCAGAATTGCTAAAATACCATATTTATTTATTCTGCCTTGTATATTATATATATGGAGACTGTTGTAGTGAGTGGATGCATAATATATCATGTATAGGAGTATATACAGAGTACATTGAACACTTAAAAGCTACAAATATCTATTTTTCACCATGTACTTTTGTGTGAAATGTATTTGGTTAAATGTACTTACACATATACATGTGTGTATATGCACAGTGTGTAGCATTCGGCTTTGCTGCACGTCATCATCATCATGATCGCCATCATCATGAGTGAGAATCTAGAAAATCTATCTGTCAAACCTTCCCTTTTTATTCTTTTCCTCTACTTCTCTACGTGTCAACCGCCCCCGCCCTTCACTTTTTTCTGCACTCTCCATCATCTATATGTTATGTATAGGTATTATGTATCCACTAATACCTTTTACCAGTACATCGTAGTGCATATACCTAATACTCCTACTACAATTTCCTAGGAATTTAATATTATACATGATATCATTACATTTTTATATCATATTATATTTTATATTATACAATAATGCAATACTTACTTCATGTACTGGTTATTCTAGTCGTATGAAGTTGGATGATATTATATAAGTAGGTTTTTTTTTGCATTATGATTATGGTTATACATTAGTTAAAGTTGCAGGATGATCCTGTTCACTTTGAGAGTGCAAACTACATGTATGTATCTACTTTTGAACGTATACGTATTATGTATTTGCTCTGTGCTCTTCTCCGTTCTCGGTATCTTTTAAAATATTAAATACGTCGATTAAAATATTCCGTGTATGACTCGTTATTTGTATTTTTTAACGCTCATCATACACCATCCACCGCCACCATGGTAAATGGTATGGACGGGTTTGGATTTTGGATATTGATAAACTGTGTGTATTTAACAGCATATTATTTATTACTATGCATATACATGTACAACATACGGCGGAATACTGTAAACGTTTTGAGGTTTGAATTTTGCTATCTACCTCCTCTCTCTATGTACAATATACTGTACACTATACTACGGTTGATTTCATTTCCCGGAATCTTACGTCATCTGGATTCTTCAAGTCTTTTAGCGATTTTAAGAGTGAGTGAGTCATAGCTCTATAACTCGGCATTATCATAATACGTGGCAATACGTGCTCTTTTTGGAGTTGGAGTTAGTGCCTTGTATTCACATTGTGACTCAGCCTCACTAAAATGATGCATAAGTATATATATGTATATGCATACACTTATGTACACTAGCAGTAATAATGATAATAATAATAGTAAAATAATATACATAGATCAAGAAGCGAAAGGAGAGAGGAGAGAGGAGAGAGGAGAAGGGAGTAAGAAACGATTTATAAATGCTCTGTAATGTCTAAACGGCATGTAGCAAAACGTCCAAGATTTCTTTCGCCTTCTTTAGTATCCTGAGGCCTTTGAAAAAAATCACAAATCACATGTTTGTGATCACACACTATATACACACACAAATACGTTTTTCCTGATGGATACGAATAGGAATATGAATACGAATACGAATAGTGTATGTATATAGAGACTTGTGTGTGTAGTGTGTAGTTGTAGATTGTATCGTACGATAGGCAGAGATTGAGATTCGTGTGTCGATGTGTGTATATTAATATCTTTTTCACAAGTTTCCCCATGTAAATAATCAGTTCTCGTGTCTTCTTCCTTTTACTTCTTCGTTCAGGTCGTCCTTTTGCTCTTCCTCTTGCTCTCACTCTTTTTAGAGGTTGTATACATATACATACAGTATACTTGATATTGTGAAGAATGTACAGTATAATATGTACTACAGTTAGCATCAGTCAGTCAGTCAGTCATTCAATCAATGTTTAGAGAAGAGGAGGATGAAAAGGATTTCCATAAATGTGTGATATATGTATACAGTATCTGTAATCTGTATCGTATAGTGTGTGTGTGTGTGTGTGTGTACTGTGTACGTAACTATATGAACGTGGACACAAATTTGGTGTAGGACCAATAATCATATCATAAGGTGGTGTGATGCACATCATACATACATACAAAAATACCTCAAAGTAAAACCAAGACGTTTTGTTCGTCCTCTCTTTCGCTTTGTAAAGAGGAAGTGGAAGAACGTTTTGTGGAAGGAGGAAAGAAAGATGAAGGGAAATATGATGTATGTAAGTGCAAGTACAGTTTATATACATACATACATATTCGTGTGTCTTTTCTATCTGGTGGAGCCTCTTCTTCTTTATCTTCGCCTTCTTCGTCTTGGTTTTCGTGTTCTGAAAGGGAAAAAGTGTTTGGCTGAACTTTGAACCCATAAAGATAGTTATGGATAAACAAGTAAAAAGGTAATTTATATAGACTCGCTTTCTTTCTTCTAGTTCCTCTCTTTTCCTCTCTATGTTTATCCATCTATCTATCCATCCATTATAATAATAATAATATCTATCTATCTGCCTGCCTGCCTGCATTATATTATTCCTCACTATTTGGGAAAATGGCGAGTAAGCGTACAATAGTAAAATAGTATCGAACTACATATCTTATACATAAAATATATAGTGCATGCATACATTATTGTAGCAATATTAGTATCCTTTAGAATTTTTGAAATTTCTCCAAGATATCTATATAATATAATATAATAATATGGAGAGGAGCCTTCTTTTCTTTTTTCATAAACTATCAAGTTATCATGTTTGCGATTCGGCGCGTCGCACGTTTCAATGCATTAGGACCCGCAAACATGATAACTTGATAGTTTATGAAAAACGGTTTTCGTATACAATGTACGTACATCGTACATACATGTGTATAATATTATAGGAATGTGTGCATAAAACTCATAAAAAGAAACCCATGACTCTTTCTTTCTTTCTCTCAACTTCTCTAGTAAATACTTCTTTTGCTTCTTTCTATTTGACTTATGTGTGACTCTCTCTCTCTCTCTCTCTCTCTCTTTTCTCTCGTTCAATGTGTGAGAGCTTGGCATGGTATGGCACGGTATAGAAATCATGCAGATATTCCTGGTGAAATCAACGTAAACATTTGTACACATAAACATCTATTAATAAAAATTGAACATCTGGGCCACGAATTTTTTTCCTTCTTCATCTTCTTCTCCTTAGTCTCTTCATCTGTATCCTTTCAATTCCAATCTGTATACTGTACCAAACTGCACAGCGTGCCCTGTATAAAACACATACATAATATAGTATGTAGATTTGTGTGGAGTTTGAAGTATATGGAATACGGATACCTACTCTCTCTCTCTCTCTCTCTTTCTCTCTTTCTGAAACTTCTTTTCGTTTTTTTTGAAACCGCTCTTTTTTCTTCACACATTTCTTCAGAGTACAGAGCACGCAGCATTTACATATCATTAGTATACAAAGCAAAATATCTCAACTTCTTCTTATTCGTCTTCTTCTTCCTCCTTTGCTTTATTATATTGCCGTTTCAAAAAATCCAGATCCAAAATCTTTACTTGGACCAACTTTTTACATTTATAGTTGTACTATTCATAATGTTATGCGGAATATTATACATAAACAGAAGACAGAGACAGAGACAGAGAGAAACGTGAGAAAGAAGAAATAGAGATACAAATACATCATGAGAACTGAGAACTGAAGAAGTGTGTAAAATCCTACTATATTTTTTACTACTAGACGAAACTACTCTTCTTCTTTTTCTCCACACTGCAGCGTCTGCAATCGCAATCTACATACACTTTTCTCTGTTTCTCGTGTCTTCAAGCTCAGGCTCTTATATTCCTCCAAGTCTTTTGGTCTCATCCTAAAGGGGAAGCAAAAAAATTCTTTCTGCTCGTTGGATATTCTGTCTGCTCCCTCTTCTTCTTCTTCTTCCCCTCACCGTGCCTTATTCGTCTGGTGTATAACTATATAAGTATAAGTGTGTATGTGTGTGTGTAGAAAAAGGAGCAAAACCAAGTCGAAGAAAATTTCAATCACATCCATTACTCACACCATTAAATTAAAATACAAACAAAGTCTAAGCCTAAAATGTAGAGGAAAACTAGAAGACGAATTTGAAGACATATAATGTATGAATACGAATATGTGGAATGCATGTACAATGTACAATGTAGTGTCCAAAATAGTGAGAGTATACAGCAGCAGTAGAAGCACCGGGACGAACTTGTAGGTATATATATATGAGATATATGTATGAGAAACGAGTAGGGGAAAACGTGTAAAAATGAAAAACATTATTAAATTCCCACTCTCGTCCTCTTTCACCGAGTTTATGTGTGCCTTTTGCCGAGATATTTCTCCATGTATATCGTAAAACTCATTTCCTCACTTGTGCCTTGTTGAAAATCGGTGTGGAGAATACCGTAGAATTGAGTCTCCCATCTAAGTAAGTTATGTCATGTGTAGATGGTCGGAGAGGTACATAACATAATGTATGTCGATTTCAAATATTCATCTTCAAATCTCTCTTTCTCTCCCTGTATAAAACTAGATCTCTCAGTCTCTCTATAGAATATATAGATAGATACGTCTTTGTATGTATACATTTCTATGTATTTTGTATGTATGTATGTAGTTCTGTCTCTTCCTAGAATGGAATCAATAGAGAAAAAAATATTTGGCAAGGTGTATTTTTGCATTTGTATTTATTCTTACATATAAATGCATACATGCAGTGTCTATAGTCTATACAGATAATACATAGTTGGACCTTTTCACCAAATCTTGTTTTTAATGAGCAGCTTTATTGCTCATTCAATTCTTCCACATTTAGCTCCCCGGTTTTCAATTTCAAAGGACTCACTTTATACATACATCGTCTAAGCATAAGCTGTTTTCTCCCTGGTTCTTCTTGTTTCGAAAATTAGAAAATGGTGTCTCTCGCTTGAAAAGTTGATACTTTTTATTTTTCAGACAATATATTTCGTGTTCTTCTAATCATGTGAGTGTATCTTTTATAGAATAGAACATAATTTGTTAGAATTGAGGTGAGATTCATCCGTTCGATGTATGTAGTATAAACGTGTAGTTCCAAAATTGAAATTGCGAGAGGGTACACTTGAAATGTGTATAAAATGCGTATGTATAATGAATTTATGTGAAATGAAGAGAAAATTACGGGTTTCAAATATTCTTTGATTTATCACTATTATTACATGATTATTATCTAATTGTACTAATGAATGCGTATATAGTCTCACTCACTTGGACTCTGACTCGGGCTCTCTCTGAGTGGAGTTGAGCAGAGTGAGTAAAAATGTGTATGTGTAAGTGTATTGTACAGTGTTTATACATTATACACATACACATACAGTGAATACACAGCATGTTCCTTGTACACTGTACACTATCTATTATTCAATGCTTCATAATATACTTAATGCAAGCTCTTCTTCATCATCATGTTCTTCCTCTGCTTCTCCTTGTGTTCTGTTGGTTATTCCGGAGTACTCTACGCCGTACTGTAATAAAGTGATTGATGATACGCTTTATAACGAATGAAGGGGTTTCACATTTCAGTTCACGTTTGTAAATCTCCAATTCCCCATTTAGAAGACCAAGACGGTCGGCGATCGGCGGCGGTCTGCATTATTTCTCTGGCCAATAACTTACATATATCTATATATATATATACAAGTAATGTATAAAATATTATCCCTAATGTAACGTAATCTAATCTAATATAATAATAATAATAATATGAGGTGATCTCTGGAGATGAGATCGATACAAGTAAGTACAAGCTACAAGCATAATACATAATATATGTACAAGTAGTTGGTGTGAGTCGATAGTCGATAGTGATATGATAGGGAATGGTTACTTGGGGAAAAGGCCTCCATTCTATATGATCATGATCCTACTCATAATCATAATAATCATATCATAATATATTACAATATAATATTGATAGGATATGATATGATATGATATTCATAGAATGGATTGGTTTTTGGGATTGAACATTATATTATTTATATAATATAATATAATATATTTTGCGTAGTTACCATAATATTCCTAACTGTAATTGAGACAGTCAGCTTGAGTGTGTGAGGTTGATGTTATGTTATGTTGAGGTTGGAGTTGAAGTTGTTGTGAGATCATCTTTACTTAAACTATAACTATATTATATAAATCTATACGTTGTTATATATATTAATGTAGGGAATTCGTATGTGCGTAAGGTAAAATTGAGAGAGAGGAGATGCGAATTTGAATTTGAAATTGGTCTGTGTGTGACTGCGAATGTGGATTATGTATATGAAAGGATATGAAATGATATGATGAACTATAGGAGGAAAGGGAGACGGATGATGCTGATACGATACGATATCTTATGATATGAAATGATTTGATTTGAGAATGAGATCAAGGCAAATTTTCTCACGACGAGCAATAAGCAATTGAGAGAAAAGAAGCGAGAGAGAGATTGCATCATCATATCCCCATCACATCATTTGACATGAGAATAAAATAGAGAGAGGGCGAAGAATAAGAGCTATTGTCGTTCTTCTTGAGAAAACGATGATCATGATCATGATGAAGATGGTAAAAAAGAAGAAGAAGATTTCGAAAGAGGACCAACTCTAAAATGAGGAAAAGAAAGGAAGTCCACAAAGTAGAAGTGGAAGAAGAAGCATTGTCAAGAAAGTGTAGAATATAGAGTATAGAGAGTGAGTGAGGGAAGGCGAGGTAAACGCGAGATGATGTCTTCTCCGTATGTTCACCGTTCATACAGACATAGAATAATATAAGGAGGAGAGAATGGAATAGAGAATAGAGGATGGAAAATAGAATAGAAATAGAATAGAGGCGATGGATGGAACAACAGAGAACCAAAGAGCAAAAGGAGAGGACTCTCTGGTTCACGATCACATGCATGAGCAGGGCATAAAGTATCTATAGGATAGGATATGATATGATATGATAGGAAGGCGTAAGGCAGAGTTGAGAAAAGTGAAAGTCATCGACTTGAAATGTCAAATGTCAAACGTATAATCATAATCATCATCAACATCCTACTGCTCTCTCTGTCTCTGTCTCTCCTTCTCTATGTCTGCCTCTTATACGTTTCCACTGCTTCATCGTTTTTCCGTCTTGATTTTGGTTTTGGTTTTCTTGGTCCTATGCCTTGGTCTTCTTTTTCGTCTTCTTATTCCCCTTCCATCTTTCAACTTGTTCCTCACATACTCCAAATTCCAATGAGTCTTTTTCTTCTACTTCTTTTGCCTCTCCTGGTCCATTTCATTTTATTCTTCTCCCTCCTTCCTTCTTTCTTTCTTTCCATTCTTTAAGCGATATTACTCCTCATTTCTCCATTTCTCTCCTGCTCCACAGTACTTGGGGATATTCCTTAAAAACGTATCTATTATCTCTCCCTCATGCATCCGTCTCTGTCTCTTCAATCTTTGAATATGGGTGAAGTAGAAGAAGAAGATACCAGGACTATCTCTCCGCTGTCTTCCTCTTTCTGCGAATACTTTGACGGTCGTGTCGCCTGTCTCTCCTCCTCGTAAATTCTAATCCAATCCAGAATTGTGTAGATAAAGCAAGGAAAGGAGGTTCAGTGAAAAACTGAAAGCTGTGGAAATGTTTAGACATTTTACACACTTTTTCTCCCTTTAGTTTTTTTGTATCATCAACAAAATCTCAGTCAGTCTATATTACATATAGCTATATGCTATGTATATGTATCCTCTGTTTTTGTCCCCCTGCTTTGTAGTATACATACATACATACATGCATGGGCATTGTACATAGGTGCAAGCACATAAGTGAGTGTAATATAGGAAGGCAGTTTTGTGTGTATGTTTGCGTGTGTGTGTAATAAATGTGGTAGAATAAATACATGTCTATAAAAATGTATCATAACAATAATAAATCGTTGGTGTGGAGAGCCAAATTGTCAATTTCCAATCTCCTTTCTTTCTTTCCTTGGTTTTCTCTCTTTTCTTTTCGTCCTCTCCTTCTCTCGTCCTCCTCTTTCTCTCTCTCTCTTTCTCTCTCGACAATCTACAATACTTTTTCAAATCACATCCTTCCTTCCTCCACTCTATCTATCTCCCTCCTCTCTTTCTCTCTCTCTCTCTCTCGCCCTCCCTCTATCTTTCTCTTTGCCTTTCCCTCTCATTCAAATCCGAATTCAACAGACAGATACATACAGACTCTTATACATTATACATGCATACATGCATCATATATGTACGTATATAGTGCACATACACAGCGAAAGCGAGAAAGAGGGAGAAAGAAAAGGAAAAGAGAAAGATATAAAGGGAGTCCCTTTTTCTGAGCTTGGGTTGGCTTGGCTTGACTTGACTTGCCTTGACTCGACTCGACTTGGTTAGACTTTCAGATCCACCAAGTTTGAGTTTGGTTGGATTCAAACAAGTCGACCCGATCCGATGCACCGATCCACTGCTACCTCTGCCACTACACATTGCCATCATATCATCATCACCACGAACAAAACGTGGAGAATAATACATAATACATGGTGTATACATGTAACATATAATATAATACATAGACACACACCTAAATAATCGAGTCGAAAAGTCAAATTGTAAAAAAATGGAGACTGAACGGCAGAGACAGGCACAGAGTGAGAGAGAGAGAGAGAGAGAGAGGGAAAGAAAAGCTATGGAAGCTCCACATAACATGCACACATGTAGTTAGTTGGACTGGAAGGACAAATGGGGAAAAGTTGTGGAAAAAATGGAGAATCGCCTCACACTTTTATCTTTATGTAATACATACAGGAAGTCCACAGTCAACTCCCTACAAATCTAAAATAAAGTAGAGGAAAAAAGCCCCGAGTTTTTTTCAAAAGAGAGAGAGAGAGAGAGAGCTTGTGTGTGTGTGTGTCTGTGTATACTTTCTTTCTCTGAGTGTTTAACACACTGTATACATATTGTGTATACTGTACACACAAAGTAAATGGAGACTTTTATTCATGTATGGAGTAGAGTAGACTCAGAGCCAAAGCCAGAACAAAAATCAAAACGAGAACCAGAACCAGAGTCAGAGTCAGAGAAAAAAGTCGATATGATAAAAAGTGAGACAATACAGAAAAATTGAACGCATGTGGGTGTGGCTCTTTCCATTATAATTAAACGTACATAAATACAGACACACACACACACACACATAGAACATGGAAAATGAGAGAAGGAGAATGAGGCTGTGTATGTACAGTATCTTACATGTATTTGTACCTACGTCGACTACTACATAATAATAATAATAATAATATAATATAACTGAGACATGAGCCGTGTATTCACAATATAATATAATATTGTATTGTATGCATGCACTCCGCACACACACACACACATTATAATATTATGCATGGAATGAAATAAGGCAAGCAAGCAAAAGCAAAAGCAAGCAACTAAGCTAAGCTAAGCTAAGCAGGCAGGCAGGCAGACAGAGGCATGACTTGAATCTCTGTGGGTATAACTGTATAGTCCATAAAATGTGAGCCATAAAGAAGAGCAAATTAGTAGAAGGAGCTCATAGTAGAATTTTCCCCACTATAATTTCACTTGCCTCTCTTCCATTACCATTTCCATCTTCCCTCATAATAATAGGAATATATAGACAGAGTGAGAGCAAGCGAGAGTCAGAGTCAGAGCCACAGCCAGAGCTAGAAAGAGAGTGAGGGAGTGAGTGAGTGAGTCGAGTGAGAGACTTATCCTATATCAAATATTGACCGTATGTTAGAGCTTGGCCATAAATGTGGATAGAAACAGAACAGAACACACTGAAAGCGAGCGAAACAGAGAGAGAGATGAAGTGAGGAGACCAATAGAGTGTATTGTATATACGTGCGTGTATGTGTCGTGCATATTGTGCTTTTGGAACAACAGAGTGGAGGAGAGAGAGAGAGTGGAGGAACACACACATACATGCTTACAGTATATGTACTATGTACAGTACATACTACATACATACACACATACATAGAAATACACGGATACAGTGTGAGGGAGAGAGAGGAGAGCAGGCAGGCAAGCAAGCAAGCAAAAGCAAGCAATGAAGGAAGAAGAAGCAGAAGAAGAAGTAGAAGACGAAGAAGGAGGCAGGCAGAAACAGGCAGAGAGAGAGAGAGAGAGAGAGAGAGAGAAGAACTTGGGATCCATGAGTAAAAGGTCATTTCCCTTTTCCATTTTCGGGAGTTTAAATCTTGCGCTGTGGATTCTCATCGATTTTTCCTATTAATGTCTGGGATATTTTTTTTCTCCTTGTACATACTTCTTCTTTTCGTCTTCTACTCTCCTCCACTCTCTCGCTCTCTCTCTCTCTCTCTCTCTCTCTCCTTTTTTCATGTTCTTGTGGATTTTCTCTGTGTATGTATATATGGATACATAAACGTGCATGTTATGTATAGATGCCTAGATGTGTATACTGAAAATGTATGTGGGTCTATGAGGGTTTTTGCGAAAGAGCTTCTCGCTGTACTCCCTCTCTCTCTTCTCTCTTCTCTCTCTTATTCCACCGATGGCCACATACGAATACGAATACGAATACGACGACGAGTGCACGATTTTCCTATTCCTATTCTTATGGATGAAGTGGAATGGAGTAGAAATGGAAGAAGGAAGCGAACAGGCTTATGTATTGCTATTGCTATACTTACACATGGACGAAAAATATATATTTGACGATGAAACAACCAACAAGCAGCAGCAGCAACCATTCTCCTCCTCCTATTCAACCTTTTAGCTTTTAGCTTCTCTCTCTCTCTCTCTCTCTTTAGCTCTTTCCATCATCATCGTCGTCATTTTCGTTTTTTCTTATGTTCTTGTTCTCGTCGCTGTCGCTGTTCTCGTCATATAAAACTCTACATTTGGATTTGTATTTTTCTCCTTGAATCCCTCTCTCTTGATGTGTGTGTGTGTGTATTTGTTTGCGTATTTCTCTCGCACATCCAGCTCTAGATTTACCTACCTTTTCCTCATAATGATAGCAATAATAATGGTGGTAATACATGGAAACATGGTAGTAGTAGTTGTTGTAGATCGTTGTAAGCGCCATAATAATACACACATATACACATACAAGAAACATAGAGTACACTCAGTTTACAGTGTACAGTGAGTACAGTTTATACAGGCAGAACAACTCGCACAACTCACTCATTTGGTTTCATTTTCCGTTCCCCACGTCATGTTTTCATGTTTATCTTTGCTTATAATGCCAAACCCAAAGCATAATAATAATAATAATGACAGGGAATAATAGCAGGAGTAATGCTAATTTCTTATTATGATTATGATTAGTAATACATACATATGTACAATGTACATATGTACGAAAAGTATAATACTACACATTTATTATAATGTGTATCGAAACTTTATTTATGCCTCATTGTCGGCCGTATATTAAATATATATTGTAGGTGTATCGAGTAGTAGTTACATTATTGTGTTTTATACTGTATGTATGTATTCCGTCTTAAGTATATGTATGTATGTGTCGTGGCTTTTGAGTTTGACTTGCAAGTTGTAAGTTAAAGTCAAAGTTGGATTTGGATTTGCAGTTTGTATGGTTGGATGGCTAGATAGATTGTATTTGTTGTACAATATGCTGATACAGTGTATGAACCTTCGTTGTATAGAAAAGGGTAAAGGGAATGGCGGCACTAAAGTATTGCAATGGTTTCGATCTATTTATTCCTTCATATAAATGTATGATGTATATTAGGCATATGTATGTACTTATGTATAATAATCATCGTCTTGGCATTCCTCACGGTATTGGTATCGGTCTTGGTCCTCCTCATCCATCGCCGTCCTCGACACAATCATAATCATGAGATGATCGACATCATATGCTCTTGTTTTATACATTCTTTGATTTGTCTGTATGATTTTTTTATTGTTGGAAATTATTTATTATGCTCAACCATTTATATTGCATGTGGTGGTGAGATAATGTAATTTGGCTGGTCGACTCGAGGTCTCTCTCTCTCACTCTCTGTGGCTATTCCTCTCACTCTCCTTTTCTTTCCTTTCCTTTTTCCGCCTTTCTTCTTCTACTGCTTCTTCTTCTTCTTCCTTTCCATCGAGTTCCTGTCCGTCCGTCCATCTGTTTGCTTTTTGCTAGCTGCTGCTGCTGTTTCCACAGCTAGAAGTAGCGTACGTACGTATGTATGTATGTATGCATGTGTGTATGTGTCCGTATGTTACTCCATGTAACTACCATCACCGATACTGCTGGTTGATGACGATGATGCCTCGCTCTCATGCAGTCTCGTCCTCGTCAGTCGGTGGTTTCTTATAAACTGTATTGTATGCTGATGATGATGTACGTACTACTAAGTATGTTTGCATGTATGTACGTATGTACGGAGGAACTATATTTTTTCAAATGTTCGTTTTTTCCACTCTTTTTTCCATTTCGGTTAGCTGTATGTATGTATATGTATGTATGTGTGTGTGTGTATCTCGGGTCGGATTTCCATTCGGTTTCTTCTCTATTTCTCTCTTCCTCTTTTTCCGAGTCGTCATCCGATTTCTCTACTACTTGGATTTCTATGTACAGTTCAAGGTATATGTACAAAAAGTGTACTACATACAATGCAATCCAGTGGAGTACAATACAATACAATATACAATACAATATTGTACAGTACACAAAGTATAATAGTTGTACACAGTAATACACATTTTACTATGTATGTACAATGTACAATGTAAGTATGTGGCTAGCTATCTATATTTTATAGGTTTTCGAATTCGAATCATTTCATGTGTATACAAATTGTATGCATTGAATCTGTGTACAAACGTATGTATGTATGTATCGAGTCTGTACGAGTGTATGATTTCAACTCTCCGATTCCGATTTCTCTGCTTCGATTCCGAAAGAGAGAGAAAGAAAGAAAGAAAGAAAGACAGAAGAAAGGAGATAGAAAAGAGAAAGAGAAAGAAAGGGAGTCAGAGGCTCTTCCGATCCTCCCGACTCCCGGGAATCTTCGTTGACGTGGATGGACGGAGGAGCGAAGGAAAACGATAGACTGGAGTAAAGTAGAAAGTATGTACTGATATAGAAAGAGAGTGAACAGTGAACTGAACTGAGCTGAACTGAGTTAGTGAGGAGTGAGGAGCAATAGAATAGAATAGAATAGAACAGAATAGCAAGGATAGAGAAAAAAAGGATGAACAAGTTAAAGTTGAATTGAGTATGAGGAATAGACTAAATGACAGACAGACAGACATACGTACGTTCTGATTTGGAATTGGATCGAGAATTTAGGTTCCATTTCTTCAGTGCAAGTAGTTCCTCTACTTCTTCGTCTTACTTTTTCGTTTCCCTAAATTTGTTCTTGTTCTTTGGTTTTGGTTCGATTTCCCTCTCTTTTTTCCCATCAGTTCCATGTTCTGTTCTGTTCATCATCCTGAGAAGTGAAAACTCTAGAGTCTAGAGAGAAAGATATAGAAAATGGAGAGGAATCGGAAAGAAGAGTCGTCGGTGATATTACATTATATATTGTATTATATTATTATATTATATTCTAGTTTATTCTATTACCGTATATAGATGTATTCTTCTTTTTCCCTCACCGACTTGCCTATTTCCTTGTCGTTTTTGAGGCTAGTTTATATATTATACTTAATACAGATAGATACTGATACTGATATTATCATGGTATGATGGTTGTTTCACCTGTGTGTGGAAAAAGAGCACTTGGACTTATATTTTATATGTTCCTATTTCATTGGAGCTATTCTCTTTACACATCATATCTGTATTCTGTATTATTATTACAATACATTGTGATTAGAGGAGTATCCTCCGTATATATGTCTTCAGTGTTCATATAGCTCATAATGCTCATCATCTCATCTCTCATATCCTCCTAACCCATCATATGGTATCACATCATATCATATCGTATCGTATCATAATTCTCCTGTATTATATAGAGACTGACATTCACACTCAGTCAGACTCGTCGTAAATCCTAATTCTTAATAGGTTTCTGATTTATGGTGTTTGGATTTTTTGAGGGAAGAGAGCCAAATAATAGTCGTATATATATTCGTAATTCGTAATTCCTAGTCGTCCTCATAATGATAATAATAATAAATTTTTTCCATATAAATGGAGTGAGAGAGAGAGAGAGAAAGAGTTTGGAGATGGAGAGCAAGAGCAAAAGCAAGAGCAAGATGAAGAATAGGGAGAGGAAAGACAGAGGTCAAACT
>JAQIVE010004272.1:0-14862 GCA_034698285.1 Sminthurinus bimaculatus | reverse complement strand
ATTTCTGCGGGGGAGGGAAGAATTTATAAAATTTCATACTGATATGCATTACAATTACATTTAATAGGACGACTGAAATGAATCGTTAATGTTATACGTTATACTCACTCATGTTTTGCTTCCAAGGATGGGTAAACAAACTGGGATTGTTCGTCGTCACTCGTCGTTGAGGCGAGACTCGTGGTTGCCGTATCTGTCTCACTAATGCTTCCTGTCCTGTCTCCAGTACTTAGCATGTAGTTAATCTCGAGCTTACGTTTTTGCCTGTGTACATAAAGAAATAAATAATCTGCAATCGGTCAAAATCGGAGACTCGCGCGGTATGCATTTTGGCCACATAAGATGGAATTCATATCTAGCACATTTTATGTACATAATATAACCCCTTCAACTATCATTTTTTCAAGGAAAATCTGAGGTTGACCCAGGTTGAACCCGGGAGGTCAGGAGTCAAAGACATCTTAAAGCATGTTTCTAAGCCTTCCCCACCGATTTCCACGCCATAAAATTTCATTTTCAGTAGGAATCTCATGTTGCCTCGGATTGACCTCAGAGGTCATGGGTCAAAAACAGCTTGCAAATATTTTGGTGCATTATATTATAAGTATGATGTTATTTTATATGTGTATTATATAAGTATTTGAAGGGAAAACTTTAAGGCTCAAGCCCTTACCCTAAAAAACTCTCTGGATAAAGAACATACTGCGGGTTTGGTTCTGCTGTGTTGTGGATCGCCGCTAGGTCACATGACGGCGGTTTCCATCGGTCCGACATTGATGCGTCTATAAAAATGAGCCAAGTTTATTTGGGAAAATAGAGGAGAAAGTAAGGAGAAAGCACTTGTGCGATATTTTTGTTTTCTGTATTATTTATAAATTGTAGTGTTTTGTTTGGGTTCATTTGAATATTTTTACAATGGTCAACGAAAAATTGCGAAATTAAAAATTGTGTGATGATAAAATATCGTGTTAAATTGCAACTGTATCCATTTTCACCGAGTTTGCACTCCATTGTTTGTTACAATATTTAATCAGTTGCGATAACAGGATAACCTTTTTTTATTTCAAATACAGGAGAGATATAGGATATTATGTGCATACCTATTTAGAAACTGTACTGGACTTTTTCATATCTGTATACCTACATTATACATGTATACAGATACATATGCACAATGCACAATAGTATAAATAGAGCTTATTCATCCAGGATACGTAACCCAACATGTTATTAGTTATGACTAGCAGGGCGTCGATAAGTCAACAACACGCTTCATGTCAACCAACTTTAAATTTTCGGGATAAGTATGTAAACTCAGCAACAATTATTGGGAATTGATTTTTAAATTTACCTTGCTCCAACTTGGCCATCAAGTAAATTTATGTGTATTGCATGATGAGTAAAATGCAAAAGACAGGCATCTTTTTTTCGAGTTCGTTAACACTTTAATCGTACAAACAACTTTACAGACGCCAGCAAAAATTATGTGAACTGTTTTGAACGAGACATTTCACGTGTTATCGGTCCATAAAATTATTTTTGTCAAGTTGTTGACCTCATTTATACATACCTGTTCAAGAAAATTATGGGAAACTTTGTAGTAACTGCAGCTTTTGCACAGAAAAATTGGCATAACTTGGCATAATTTAAATCCGTTTTTAAAGGTGCTCATACCCACAATCGAAAGATTTTCTTCTTCGCTCGTTAAAAGTCAAAACAAATAAAACTGCGATTTTAACCGTTATAGTAGTTTTTTTATCTAAAGCGGTAAAAAGGACAAATAGAATTACATGATGACCATTAAGGTATCGTTTATGTATGCTGTGTACTGTGTACTCTTTGCCTTATCATTAATCATTATGGTACACATCAAAATATGGAACAATAAATTATGTCACGCGTCCGGTGGCACCGCATCGTAAAAATGTAGTGGTCAAACTGGACAGGAATTTAAAAATTTAACGATTATGAAACTATATTTTTCAGGGCTTAAAAACTCCCGCGGAATTTTAACGGGAATTCTATCCATCGAATATGACCAGAGTTTTTCCACCAAATTCTACAAAATTTTGAACTGAATGAAAAATTTCAACATAATTCAGGAAATTTTGTTTCAAAAATCTGCAGGTTGTTTGGTTTTATTTTTAGAATTAATTTTTTTGGACAAGTATTTAATAGGATCCATTTATATTGACAAGAAGCATTTTGGTAACCCCAGACCATCGTTAAAATCAATTTAAATTAACGTCTTTTAACAAGGGCGAGTTTAAGACCCGAAGCAGGGCGATATTGTCCCTGGAGTTCTTGCAATTTCAGGGGAATTGTTGTCGCGGCACAGGTTCGGATCTCAAAATTATGGACGAGGTGAGCCACGGCTGCTTTGACCTCGGTGAGGACGAACCGCATGGCAATGCAGGAGCGGGGACCCAGGCCAAAGGGCATGTAGGCGTAAGGGTGTCTAGAAGCCTTGTTCTCCTTGTTAAAGCGTTCGGGGTCAAACTTTTCAGGATTGGGGTAGTGCTTTGGATCTTGGTGGAAGGCCAACACAGAAAAGACGCACAAGGTGCCCACCGGGATAGTCAACTCAGGGGTGGAACCTGTTGCTGGAATTGTGTAGGGCTTCGTGGCCTCTCTTTCATATCTCGTACCTGGAGGGTACAATCGGAGACATTCTGAGATGAACATGTCCAAATATGACATTTTTGCGACACTATCGTACGTAATTTGACCCGAAAACTCGTTGGTGACTTCCTCGACCTCGGCGCTCAGTCTCGCCTGCATTTCCGGATAGACCGCGAGGTGATAGGCGGCTACGGAGAGAATTGCTTCCTGTACAGAATAATAAACATAATTAGTTTTATTTTTTTTATAGAAATCCTTGATTTTTGAAGGTGAATTTTTGTATGTTTACCGTGTTGTCAAAACCAGCGATGAAAAACGTGAAAGCGTTGCCAACAATGAAAGTGTCGGTAATCTGAGCATTTTTGCCACTCGTGATTTTGGCATCCCGTTCGAAATCTGCGAGACCATCTTGATCGCCTTCCTCTTCGTTGTCGTCCTTCAGCTCGTCCTTTTGAGCCTCGACCATAAGTTGAAGGAAATCGGAGGGCTGGCTTTGACCCTTCTTCTTGTTTTGACTGTAATTTTCCCGTCTAGCGGCTAGAGCGCGAGCTATAATCGTTGAGAAAAAGTTGGTGGGCTTCTTGGGAAACATGTCGACGCCAATAAGTTTGGCGAATTTGGGCATCAGGATGATGAGAAAGAATTTAAACCCTCGAATCAGGTCAACGCGCTGTAGGAGTTTCCCCATTTTGTAAAAAATGGACTCCTTGTCCTTGAGACATTGACTGTCGATCCCGAAGGCGGTTGAGCCAATCACGTCCATGGTGAAGCGACCAAAGAACTCCCGCGTTTCGATGATCGCCTCGTTTGCCGTTGCACCCTTTTCCCCTTTCTTTTCAACGTAGTCGGCGAGGTCCTTGGACGACTTGTCAAAGAGATCAAACATTCTCCGCATCTTGCCACTAGTGAAAGTTGGGGTCATCCGGGCTCTCATGTCCTATTTCGAAAAAGATTATGTCTTAGAAAAATACTTTATTTCTTTCCATGAAATTTCGATGAGATTGGACAAGATTGAAGAATTTTGATGCAATTTCTGGGACAACTTAAAAGAATCTCGTCACAAGATTTTCGTCAAATGTCAAAATCTCACAATACAATATCTTTCTATGAATTTATAAAAAATATTACACTTTATGTAATCCATGGGAAAAAGTTTTACTTTGGGAAAATAAATCTTGTCAATAAACTTAATGAAGCTTTGACAAGATTTTGGTCGAAAATCAGTTCTGATCAAATTTTGACAAGATTTCGGTCGAAAATCAGTTCTGATCAAATTTCGACAAGATTTCGGTCGAAAATCAGTTCTGATCAAATTTTGACAAGATTTCGGTCGAAAATCAGTTCTCATCAAATTTTGACAAGATTTTGGTCGAAAATTAGTTGTCATCAAATTTCGACAAGATTTCGGTAAAAAATCAGTTGTCATCAAATTTTGACAAGATTTCGGTCGAAAATCAGTTCTGATCAAATTTCGACAAGATTTCGGTAAAAAATCAGTTCTGATCAAATTTCGACAAGATTTCGGTAAAAAATCAGTTGCCATCAAATTAGGTTTTGGTGAATTGCCTTGAAAATCTTATAAAAAAGTACCAATTTGGTCACATATCATCAGGAGATTTGATAAAAAATTCTACGGACAAAAATCCTGCCTTATTAAAATCGGATTTTGATGGGGGTTTTATAGTAAATCTTCATGAAACTTTCATCGAAATTCAAGTCAAAACTCGTGTCAAAATTCATAAAGTTTCATTAAGCTTTTAAAAGCCTTCAAATTTAAGGATGGAAGTTTCTTACCTTCCACTGAGTTCCGGCCATATTGAATAAGAAGGTGTCACTAAATTCCCCGCCAAAGTGAAAACTCCGCCGATTTACAAAATGGTCAAAGTCCTTCACTGTTATTTTCTGAAAACCACCCAAAAAAATGACATAAATTAGCCTTTTGTTTTGACATCGCACTGTCATGGATTTTTAAAAAAATCCAAAAATTACCACACATGCTTTATATTTTCTGGTATTCCCTCACTCCCTCACCTTGACCAATTCTGGGTCTTTGACGTACAGGTACGGTCGTCTAAACTCCATGGCCCCGACATAGGGGGCATCCGGGTAGCGACTATACACGATAAGATCCACATTATGCAGTGGTTTAAGTCCCAGCCACATTTTCCACCCGTCCTTGATCTCATGGGCCAAAACGGTGGGAACTCCGCGACTGGGCCAATAGTCATTGTTTCCGTTGTTGTGGGCCATCCAAATTTTCCAGAGAACGTATATCAGGGCCGGAACCCCGGCCAGAATGTAAAGCCACATTATTTCCTATGTTACCAAATGACTATATTAAATAAATTCACTAATAATTCCTTGCTATAAAGGCCTCAATAGGTCCCCCCCTTTTAAAATTATATTTAGCACAAAAATCCCACAAAAATTTGCCAAAACCTAAAACAATGTTCTGCAGATCCACTGCACTTTGAAATGTAATCAACTTGTACTCTCCCAGAGTACTGTCAGTAAAGGGACAAAGTATTGTACAGCAATTTTAATTCGAATACAATATACAAACTCAAGTATTAGGCGATGGCAGAGAAAAAACGAATTTCTAGCTGCTGATGTCTTCTTGAACGAGGTATGTACATTGTACATAGGTGTACATAAGTATAAATACGTACAGTGTATGAAGTATACAGTGTATGCTGCGTAGAAACATAACAAAGTCGAGTAGCCATATCGTCCCCAGTGATAAACAAATTATTAGAAATGAAGGTCATTTTTCCAATCTCTCCCACTTAAAAGCAGAAGCGACAGAAAGTGGCAAAGCAAACCATCCCTCTCAGTTTTTTGTCCCTATAGAACTCCAAATTCATTGAGTGTGAAGGCTGACGGACGGAGGCCCAAGCGATAAGATGCCAAAGCAACTGAGTGCATTATAAATTATAATGTTCTATGGAGATACTTCAAGTTTTAGTCAAGTACAGCTTTCAAGTTCATTTAAAAAAAGAGCCAGTGGAAAAACATATAAGTATCTACGTATAATATGTATGTATATAATGTATAGGCATGCATTCCAATCTTGTATGATTTACCTACTGTTGTTTCCAGTCATACGTAATTGTATTGAATTGTATTATATTGTATTGTGTCCATTTATTAATTCAAGATAGCAATTTAATGGAACATTTAAGTATATGACCTGTGGTAAACTTTATTGAGCTTTTACTGGGTAGAAAAATCGAATCAAAGGACTTGCGGGGAAATCAATGTTCATTGTTATACGGCGTTGCTATGGAAACTGTGAATATCAAAAGCACGTGTTGTTTCAAACACTGCAATTGGTAGTATCCACTCTTTTTCCGTGCAAGTTGATATCCATTTAAATGCTCGTAAATACTTATTTAGTATTTAGAACAAAATTAGTTGTGTTGTCAGATTTTATCCATAGGTCATATATAAGGAAACAACCATGTTATGTAATATGTTTGCTTTTTACGGAGGTGGAGTTGCAGATTATTTATCTCTGCTTAACTTGGCTTCCATGTGACTGCAATTTTTCACATTGTAACTATACTTGCTGTATCGGATGAAATTTTTTTTCGTATTTTCGTATTGAGTTTAAAGAAAACAAGCCTCAAAAAATGTTCTCATGAGCGTTTTTTAATTATGGTCGAAGTTTAATCAAATTACGAGAATTTTAAAAAATTTCGAGGAAATATTGTGAAACTTTTTCCACCTTCACTTATCTCAAAAAATATCAATAAAACGTGAGAAGCAATGCACTTGCACTGGGTCTTTTTCTATTGTATTGATAATACGGGAGGACTTTTTGGGAAAAGGATGGAGAATTTTAGATCAATGCCACATATTCCTTCGAAAAAACTGCGGAAGCATAGGTATATCGTGACATTTATAGGTTCGACGCCGGTAGTGACAATGTTTGTGATTTGTAATTCTAAAACAGTTTTAGAATTACAGTTAGATTTAAGTTTTAGTAAAACTAGAAGTTCTCGAAAATGTCTCGTAATTTTCTGCATTTATTGAAAATTTCTTGCAATTTCCTGGACCACCTGAAAATTTTTCGTGATTTTTTAGGGATTGTTGAGAATTTCTTGGGATGAGATTTCCTGGGAAATATCGAGAAATTTTACCTGAATTTACAACCCCAAAAGGGGACACTTAAAGAAAGTACTACTGTTCTCCCAAATTCTTTCCTCCCAAAGCCCGGAATTGTGTAAAACAAAATTTTTCAACAAAACTCAAGGAAAAGTAAGTTACGGACAAGTCATTGGTTTTCTGGACAAAATTTGATATTACGACAGACTTCAAACTTGGATCATAATCGTAAAGCCGTCGGTACGACTTGGGTAGCAACAAGTAGGGCCATCTATGTCGTGAATCAGAAGGAGGAATATATTAAGGACCGTTGCGATCACCGTTCCATTGAAAGGCGGTGAAACAGTGAAACAAAATGTCTTCGTTTCATCTAAAAGTCAAGTGGGAGGAAGATTTGAAAGTGTGTATTTGAGCCTAAGAAGCCCATTGGATCGGACGTCCAATTGGTTTTCACAGTGTTTTTTTCGGCCAACTTTTTCCCGTGGACTTCTTGTCTCGAGCTTCTTTGACTTTTGACTCCATATATTTTACATGCTACAACAAGGTGGAAATGTATATTGACGAGAGAAAACTTTTTATTCTTTCTTTCAACATTTTTATACGCTCGTCTTGTGACTAAAAAATTGACTTATGCGGTTATGTCAACAGTATTTTGGGACAGGGGCGGATTTTGATTTTGTAATTCACAATGCCAAAGCAGCACAGTACAGAGACTACGTGTGCAAAAAATTAAGAATTTTCAGCTAGCAGTATTCGAAAAAACCGTGAATGTTTGAAAATGGCCTACTTTTTCTGCTTTCCGATGCCGCACCACAACACACATGTCGGATTGCAGAAGCTGCCATTTAAGAACAAGGAATGACTAAAATTTTTCTTGTACCCTACGATTTTGACCTTGGACGTTGTAAGTATAATCAGTTTCGACATTTGGAGAAATGTCCCAGGATGCAGAGAAATTCGCGCGAGAAGGCGAACGTGGAGAGTCAAGTTCGCGGGTTCGACTCTCAAGACAAATCATTTCATTCTGAGTGCACGCATTTTTTTAAATCAAAACTGACACATTGCAAGGACTTGGATAAAGACAGGAATTAGAAAAAATATAGGGGCGTTTGGTAATTCTGGTTCTTTATTGAGATATCCAACCGTTGACATGACTTTTGGAACAAACTCCGTAAACTAGAATTTTAAGGGCATAATATCGAATTTTATGGATAAAAATAAAATTTCATGCACGCTAAAACATTTTTTTATCTTCATTTGTAAGAACTGGACGCTAAATCCTGCGTTCACTTAGTCCAATCGCTGCAGTTTTTTCGAGTTATTATGTTAGCGCTTCGTTTTTCTGTACCACGGATATTGTAAATTGTAAAGGAAGAAGGAACATGCAGAGTATTGTTAAGTTTGTTAACTTTGTTTAATCGTACAAATGAATTTACAGACGTCGACAATAAATATATTATATATTACACACATAAATGCAAATGATGACTTTTACGATATCATCTACAAACATATCATTCAATAGTTCGTCATCCATGGTCCAATACAAAGAAATGATTTATTTGCGTCTCTTATAGTTACTACTAGATTGCAAAATTAATTAAACTCAGAGTGTCACCGGATGAATACACTTGATTTGATATTAATTTATTCAGTCATTCTCTTTTTTCATACGTAAATACATAGTATTCAAATTGGTACTTGACATTTGAACCGTAATTTGGTTTGATATCATCAAAATTTGTTGTTGTACCTGAACCTGGCTGAACTTGTCATGTACCATGTACCCGCTTAAAAGGCCACTTTTTTGAGAAAAAAATATTGATGAGGTTGGCTAGACAAGTGCAAAGAATAGAAAATTAGCAACAGCAATAAGCAACATGTTTTTTTGCATGGCATACTATAAGTACAGATTGCTTTTTTCCTTTCGTTTTATGTATAATTTCTCCATGTACATACATACATCTAGTATTAGCCATGGATTGCGAAAGCAGTACGAATTGGCCGCTCTAACTGAGTCGCTACAACCTCTGAGTCTAACCAACTTCCTTTCTTAATTTAGCTGTATGCCTCTTCGTATCCTGCATTGACCTATACCCACGAACAGACATATAAACCGAGGCTATGGCTTCTCCCGTCAACAGGAAAGGAAGTGCCGCTCCAGCCGTAAAAAAACAGACCACGATTCCCGTAGTAACCGCTCCAAGTCCAATAAGAACATCCACAGAATCCAGAACCGTTTTGCTCGTTTTACTCGAGGGGCTCTTGTACTGATGCATTGTGCAGGTATCATTTTCCTCGTTGGCAATGTGCACAATCAGAGTGGCGGGCGGAAGCACGTTGTTCATCTGCCAGTCCTTTATGTTTTTGTACACTCGGCTGTGAGCGTCAATAATTATGGACTGTTTTTGTCTATTTTTTGCCTGTAATAGAAATATCAGTTGGAAATTCGGAGGTTGGTACGGACTCGAACTCTGTTGGTTGGAGAAAAGGCTTATTGACCGGGGTCGTCGAAAGCACATCACGGGGAGGACGCTGGCCTTTATAGTGAAACCGCATTCTTTGAATAGGGCTGAGCGGAGTTGGTTCATCCTTCTGAACTGCTTTGGGGTCACAAAGGCGTTGTGGTTATTTGATTGAGCGGGAACCCCCACAATATATTTGATTACTTTGGAGATCTCCTCGTCGCCAATCAGAGTGTGAACACTGTGGAGCTTTTCTTTCATAAAAACGTCGGAAAATGTGGCCAGAGGTGGACGGGGAGGGTGAAGAGGTTGGTTTTGGGGTTGACTTTTATTCACCGGCGGATTCGAGTACGAACGAAGAATGGCTTGTACGTGAGAAAAAACGGCGGACAGTTTCCCACTTAATGAAGCTGGAGGCTCGTACACAACGCCTGGAGAGAAAATTCCAAAAAAAAATTTAATTGAAACGTTATCTTTAGCATCAAAGCAAAAAAGTAAGCAAAGAATATTAGAATAGCGATAAAAAAATTCATATCTTACATGAACCTCTCCAATCCGGAGACTCGTTGCAGGAAACTGAATGAGCAAGCAACTTGAGACTTGAAGACATGGCTGAAAATTTACGAGAAATTTTGTTGAACTTCAACAAATGGCGATGAGACAGATTTGTATGTGTTTTTTGAAAAATTAAGTAATTACGAATGATTCGTTTAGTCTATTATAATATTTATGAACAAACCTGCTGAGAGCCTTCTTAACTCTTTGCAGCTTGAAGAATGCTCCCTGGAATTTTTATCCAGCCGATTGCACCGTGAACTGCAGGAACTTTTCCGGGCACTTTCGCTCGAAGAACTTTCATTTAAATCTGCGGGGTAAGAAAAATTACGAGTTAAGAAACAACATTTTACAGATTCAACTGTAAAGTTGATATAAAATAAACAAATAAGCTGACTTTTATGTTTGATAGTGATATTATAATTTGTGTAGAAATTTTACCGGGTATCAAGCAGCCAGTTGTAGGAACCGAGTTTTCCCCGATAAAAGACTCCGAGTCTAGATCCAGGAGGTCAATACTTGCTAGTTGAACGGAGTTCAAAGTCCTCACATGTTGATACTCCTTTCCCTCCATGTTTTGCATATGTATGTGTTTCTTTCCTTGTCAATGTTGTTGTTTACAGATTTTTTAGCTCTTTCACATATAGTTGCAAACTTGACGACAATAAATGGCAGACGGCTTTAAACTTTGGATGCCATGTGCAACATTTTGCGGTTTGTTTACATCTGCTCCAGGACGAGAGGATTACGGACTTTCAGGTTGGAGAGCCTCCAGCGTAGAAAAAAAGCAAACAACAATTCACCATCGGAGCATCTTGCCCACCTCCCACACACAAAGCACCGGGTGCAATGGAAAATGTTTGCGTAATTATCATTTGAAGATGGCATGTCATAAATGTGAGGGGTGAATGAAAGTGATTGAATCAGGACATTTTTTGCAATGTCAACGAGTTTAAATGTAGCCATCATTTTATAAAATAAAACATGCAAACATTGCAGCGATTAGATTTCATTTCCAGCTAATAAGTGATATCATGACAAACATGGTTAAACGGTCATTCTAATTTCAAGTGAATTTGTATGACCTGGATACATTATCTGTCTACTCTAAAGCATCGATTCTGTCTGTCTGTCTATCTGTGCCCGTCCTCTGGGTTGAAAAGTAATTGCGCCAATGTTTATGCATTCCCCTACATGGGCTACGAATCCGAGGTCATTTGATGACCTTTAAGGTTATTTCCCCGGGTGTGTTTATTTTGCGTGACTAAAGGCGACATAATGGCGTGGATTTTTTATCATTAAAGATCTTGATATGAAAATACAGACGAGTCCCTTGGAAAAAAATCTCATCAAATGTTTTAAAAATTTGATGAGATTCGACAATATTGACAATTTTGATGAGATTTTAATGATATTTCATCAAAATCTCATCAAAGTTGATAAAATTTTCAATAAAAGTCGAGTCGACATGTCATGAAATTTTTAGACAAGGTTTTTTGCAAAGAGGTACAGACGGTTGCAGTAACTGATGTACACACTGATAAAATTGTACCCATGACATGGTGGTGAGTTTCGGCTAGTTATCATGTAAACAGTGTAAGTATGTTGAATAAGTAAGTTGAGCTTCTCCATGAACAGTTTCGACGTAGATTGTCGTATTTTAATAAACAGTAGAATTGAGGGTACTTAAGCACCTTGCTATCATTGATAACTAACCAAATTCGTTTTTTACTGCACCGCTGTTATATAAATTTCTCTTCAACCGTTGTTACTTTTTATCAGTCTGTTAATGCCACTTGACTAGATTTCTCGCGAATTAAATCAATACATAAATTATATTCTGTGCATGTACAGTTTAGAATCTAAAGTTTTGATATTAGATACTGTATATTGCGCAGCTACTGTCATTGAGTTGTCATTGCATTGATAGAAAACTGGGACAACAAGAGGTACATGAACTGAAGCCTAAAAACAGAAAGTAAATAAATAAACAATCTTTTGATAAGTAACGCGTTCACCCATTGAAAGAAAAGTTTATTTTAGAATCCAGTAAATATTACTGGATTCTAAAATAAGCTGTCAAGTACAACTGTGTTGGGGGAAAAGAAAGAAATTCCGTAAAAATGTAAGTTGAGAAGTATTGTTGAGATTTATTGGTTTTTTTGCCGAAGGTTTTGGTCTTATTGCTAGACAGAACATAAACAGCCCCCCGCTTTACTGCTTGCAATCACAATGTTTGTATTCAGTTATCTATACACTTATGAAAATAAAATAGTTCCAAACTGTCTCTCTGACACAAATTCAGCTAATGAGAATCAAACAAAAACAATAATATTTAGGTTTGTCAATGACTGTAGATAAATTTTTTAACTTTTATCTTCCATTTGTTTTTGGAAAGGTAAATTCTAAAACTACCTTCTTTGCTGGCTCGAATAAAAGTAAAGACTGCCTATTTTCACAAAAGTCAAGGTCCTTTTGTCTCAATGATGCTACACAAAAGTAGGGAACGTGAGAATTCACTTGCGAAAAGGACATGATAACGATGCAAGTTATGACTGTGGGAATGAACAGCTCAGAACACGGAAAGGATTTGATGGAGTGAAAATTAAAGTAACTCACTGCACCATAAATTTAAACAAAGTATTTACATTACATTTATCTTGATCTTGATATCAACTTGGACTGATACTTGATAAGATATTATGATTATATGAAACGATAATATGTCATAAAATCTTCCTGGAATCTCCTGTATATTATCACCGCATATTATTCGCATTCTGCAAACACGTTTTATTTCCTATTTCTCTTCAAAAATGATTCAACCACAGAAATTGAAGTTTGCAGTAGTGTGTTCATTGCTCATAACCTATACATCAAGTATTTACTTTGTAGCGCCCGTGTGTAGTGTGTATAGTATATACAAATTAGTTTGAAAAATATCTGCAGGTATTTACTGAACATTGGAAATTAAATTCCATAATTTATTATCTATTCCACCAAACATCAATACAGTAGCCAACATAGTAAATAAAAACGTTTACAGTTTCTGTAAAATTATTTTAAATAAATATAATTTAAAATCGGGTGGGTTTTTTCGACTGACAACGAAAAAAATCCGGGAGACGGAATCTCAAAATGAAACCAGTGCCTTTGGTTTTATTTCTTGTCATAACTCTCTCTATTTTTTGTTTCTTCAGTAGTAAGTCAGTGGTAAGTAAAAAATAAAATTGAATAAAGTTTTGCAGTTTAAAATGTCCTTATTTTTGTAATTTATGTAAATATAGAATGGAGCCTGCATAATGAAAAACGGGTGTCAAGATTGTGAGGAAAATGACGGAACCTGCTGTGATGATGGACCTTGGTATCAGTGCCCTCCTGGTACCGCTTGCTCCCCACATGGATTTTGTAGACCCAAAGACGAACTTCACGGAAAATAAAAACAAATTCTCTATAATAAATAATAAATGGTTATCACTGAAGTTATACAATAGTTAATTATAGAGAATCCGAAAATGGACTTGAGTAAGTTTTATCTCCATCTTCGCTTTCTATTGGCAGGCTCCCAGGCCTAAAAAAGTGAAAAATATAATGAAAAAACTTTAACATAACTCATAATATACAAATATAGCCAAAGATGTCTCTTCTAAACTTTGACAATGTACAAAATACAACAAAAAACTTGACTTGCTGTCATCCCCTGACCTGTGAGAAATTCTCCTTCATTCCCTCCATCTCCATATACTCGGCGACCAAAAAAACTTGAGAGAGGATAGTGTACAAAAATTCTCCCACCGCTGCATACGACCCAAGGAAAGGGTCGTAGAAACTCGCCAAATCCGCCGCCATCCCCACAAAAGCTCCAATCACATCCAGAACATCGGAAAGCATGGAACACTTTTGTTGTTCATCTCCGGCCAAGTAGTTCTCGTCGTCAAAATCCAGCTGGGCAAAGACGATTGACCTTCGTAAATTTTCCCATTTTCCTTCTTGACCATTAAAGTAAAAACCAAAATTCTCATTGCGATCCGTCAACGTCCGATTAAACTCCTGGAAAAGCTCGGAGCACTGAATTAGAGCCTCTGTACTTTTGAGGAGACTGTAGTAGTCAAACAAGATGCCGCCGACTCCCACTCCAAAGGCCAAGTAGCGACTGGCTTGAATGAGCCACAAGTTGGCTGGCGTGTTGGATCTCTGAATTTTGCCCAGTTCCTCCAGCATCAAGGCTCCGCATCCCAAGCCCGCCAGCGAACTCAAGACCAACTTGGTTTCAAGGTCCTCGGTCAACACGGAGCGGGCAAAGTCTCGAAGGACGTAGCTTGAGCCCAAATCCTCCACACGGAGAATGATTTCTTCAAAAATTAGTTTTTTTGTACAGGGTATCAGAGCCGTTGAATTCGGGACGAGGAGATCGGGGTGACGAGGAGGGTAGGACGTGTTGTGGTTTCCAACGAATTGGTCGACGGTGCATCGAATGAATCCATAGAAATCCACGTGGTTTTGAATGTGTTCTATCCAGTTGAGATCTCCAAGGAGAATCTATGCAAAAAAACTTTAATTTGTCACATTTCACGAGTTTTATATATGAACGCTTAAATTTGGAATTTTTTTTGGAGAAATTTTTGCGACTCTTAGTCAATTTTAAAAAAATTCTAGGTTGTTGACTGTTTCCTTTTGAAGAAAAGTATTTAACGTATTTTTGGAAATATTTTATTAACTTCTGTAAATGTTTTTGCGTACTTACACTTTGCAATTTTGGCGAGTCAGGGTGATCCAAATCATTCCCAAGAACGTCAACCACGTTTGCAATGGAGTCTAATTTATTTTCTAAAATTTTTTCAGGTAAAGAGTGAAACGTTTTTGCAAAAGCTGCTGTTAAAAACTGGAGAAAAACTACTAGAATTACGTTTAAAACCGCCATTTTGTCCAGAAAATTAGAGAAAACAGTAACACAAAGTACAAAGTCGAAGGACGAGGCAATGAAATATAAAAATGAAGCAGAAGTCAAAATGGTCGGTATGAATACGCTTGATGTCATTAGATATATTTTATGTATATCATGTTGAGTCGTTATATCGCATGTGTACATCGGATGCTTGTCATTACTGTCATT
>JAQIVE010004271.1:0-14863 GCA_034698285.1 Sminthurinus bimaculatus | reverse complement strand
GGCAGACACACATAACACATACACATATACGTAAGTCCGTAAGATCCCTGAACCGAAATTGGCTCCTGTTTCACATATATAATAAACTAACAACAATTCAGTCACTCTCAAAGTTCCTCTGCCTCTTTCTTTTCATGTATCATCATCATCATCTATTTCTATTCACGTCCTCTTTTTGTACTTTCTTTTCCTCCTTTTTAACTTTTACTGCACTACGAATCTATTATATTATTATATATTTTTGTTATACTATCATTTCATCGTATCATGTTGTACGTATGGTCTACAGAAAGTTTTAACACATGTGTATAAAAAAGAGCACTAATAACATATTTTAAATACATGTATATATAACATTAATGCGCCTTTATATACATATTCATATAATATTTTACACATATATGTATAGACTGTAGATAGATAGATACTCAATAAAGTCAATCGATCTCTATTTTCCTCTCAAAGTAGCAGTCTCAACATTTTCCTTCTCGTGGAATGAAATTCCTGCAGAAAGACACATACAAAATGTATAACATGTAAAAATATGCTACACATGCAGTATCTTTATATCATTCATGTATGTGTCTATATCTATGTATAATCATCTATGATGATATTTTATCTTGAACTTGACCTGATTCCTTTCTCTTGTTGTTTCTCCTATTGCCTATCACTGCTTCTTCTTTTACTTCTTTCCCCTTCTTTTTACCAAGCAGACAAAACTACTCTGACATTTTACCAGCTAGCCTATGTATAATGTATATATTATATATGTGTAAATGTTCCGGTATAATATATTCTTCGTCGTTTATCGTTTAGCATTCTTCTTATGAGTACGTGTACTTTTTACGCTACTGTAACGCACACTAAAAGTCCATACTCTGACTTATAAACACAGACACCTTTTAAACTAATTCAATATTAGTAACGTAAATGTCTTAGACCAAAGGAAGAACGCAGAAGAACGAAATGGTAATACTATTATCTATACTACTCTACAGTAACGTTAGTATAATGTGTACTTAATACAATATAACCAACTATACTATAAACTGAGCTACTCCACATCAGAGTGAAATCTCGTGCATGTACAAATGTCATAAAGTAAGAAGACTGATATTTTAATGTTATTTGTTTGCCTAATGCTAATATATTATACAAAATTTATACAGATACCCTCACACACAATTTATTGACAAGTATGAACTTTTTAATATTATACCTACTATATGTACTCTAACAAAACAATATAGAGTACCTGAACGTATTTGTAATAGTACGACTACTTTGATTTTCAATATAGATCATTAAGTTCGTTATCAGTATCGCGTCTTTGGCATCTTCTATAGAGAGAAACTGATTTCTTGATGATTTCAATTTTTTTCAGAAAACGTTGTCGTTGCTGCTACATTCATGTATGTATATTATTCAGCGGAAAAAGTAGGCAGAAAATCATTGAAAAATAAAGAATTTTTAGAGGTCAGACTGCTATTTTACAGAGTCAATATCAATACATAATACAAAGTAACTGTATGATGGTTCCGTGTGCAAGGCACAAGTTTAGAACTGACTGTAGGTGGTACAATTTTTTTAATAGTAAAAGTATAAAATGATCACAATAATAATATATTTCTTAATAATGTTTCCAAAGACTTTCAAAGTATCAAGGATTCGGTCGGATATTTTCAGACTGTGTGCTATAATGTAATAAGAGAGTGAGAAAGAGAGAAAGAGACGTTCAAAACGAAGAAGACGACGACATGGGCGGAAGAAGGTGAAGATGAAGATGGCAAGTTGAATTGGAAGATATGTCCTGGCTCTATCCTATTTGAGTTCAAGATATTATTATGTATATAAATAGACGGTTCAATATGTATAATGTTGTAAATAAATTTATAGATGAACGCTTAAAAGCATGTTAGTGTGTACATGGTATGGTATACATACATACAAACAGAGTAAATTGTATTATACACACATGTATGCATGTATGTGGATAGCTCGTTGTCGTTTGAGTGCCTATTTATGTGCCTGAGTCAGAGTCAGACAAAAGGAGGAAAAAAAGAGACATACAAAGTTAATTTTAACCAACAAGACGGAAAGCAGGAGGAGAAGGAGGAGGAGAACAAGAAGGCATGCAGATTGTAGATAAATGTATATTATTATACATATGCACTGTACATGCTACACACACCACAGTCACCGAACAAATATCATAAAAATACTCCAAACCGAACTTTTAAATTGAGTGTCTGTGTTATATAATATATTGTTTATATATTTTTATATTATCTTCTCCCTTCTTCATATATTTCAATATTATTACGTACACACTCCCACAGTTCACAGTTGCAAATCAAGACAACAAGAGCAAGAACAAGTATAGGAGAGGGTGCCAGATACAGTCATTACCTGGGAGCACAAGAAGACTATAACGCAGTAACGAAAACAACACCTCTGTTTAAAAACGATGAATCACTATTTTAACACATATTACATATTATTATACAATCGTATTATTATTATTGTACTGTATTATTTATTCTACTCACATTAATTTTTCAACTATCCACTTAATTTCACAAATCACCAGTTCATTATTTGATTACTGTGCAAAAAGACACAGAGGTATAGAGACAGAGGGAAGGTGAGTATGTATGGATACCACTAATAATGCTAATAATTCTAAACTACAAACTTTTTCCTTTTTCTGTATATCACAATATTCCAATGCCTTCATATACAAAAGTAAGTGCATATGGTTATTTTGTAAACCGACAAATGAATATCAAATGAACGACTAATTCTAGACTAATATGTAGTATACCCACTCCCTCTGTTCGAAGTTAAAAGTTCAATGACGAAATATTTTGTCAACAGCTCCAAAAAAATAATACATAATAATATGCACAAAAGGGTAAATCTCAGCACTAAAAACTAAGCAGTGCGCACCATTATAATTCACTTTAAATAAAAAATTTCTTCACACTACTATAATTTTCCTCATTTCCTCATTGTAACACATGACACAACTTTAGACTTTAGTGTTTTGCGTTTGTCTTTTCTCCTTCTCGTTTTCATTTAATCTGTATGCACATTAACTCAACACCTTCTGTCTGTTGTCTGTAATATCTATCTATAGTAGATATTATTATAGTCAACACATCTACACTGTATACACATAAAAAGTATTACTGATAACAAACACATTAAGCGTATATATACAATGTAATGTACACACTACACACATTATTTGTAATATATACAATATAAACACATGAAAAATACAAGGCACTTTTCCTACTATTCTTATATAAAAATGCAAACAGTATTAGTAGATGATATTCGTGTGATTTACAGTGTCACATGTTGCCAGGTAAGTCATACAAGAACTGAAATAATCCTACTTACATGTATTACAAGTATCAACGCAAAAGGTAAACCAGCAACTGCGAGTATAAAGTTATAAAGTCATGATATCATCACTCCATATATTAATAAAGCATATAACATGCATTGCATGCTCCCACTGAAATAGAGAACATCATAGTTTTTGCCATTATTGTTAATGCAGATACACATATGGAGAGTTTGTATAGCATATAACAATATTATATATATATAAAGAATAGTTAAGTCAAAAGTGAAATCGCAGTCGTCGCATATTTTATGTGTACACATATATATCACATATTATTATATTTACCTATTTTCTACGTTAGTTTTGTACTGCAGAAGTTTTTTCAACCTCAAACTTAACCTTCACACATGAACGAGCCATTATTTTACCATTACGTGATTATGATACGATTAGCTCTTCTAAGCTTTTACACATACATAAGTATATTTACACGTCTATACACATTCTATACATTTTCTACACAGAATCCTGACTTGGACATAGATACATATTACATATTGTTATAGCTTGGAACACACATGGATGCATACATGTAGAGTGGGAGATGACAACCACAAAAACGACAACGATAATGAAATGTATTTAATAGAGGGATAACGAAAAGAGAGACTGGATATTAAATACACTATCTTTCTGAATCGCCTATATCTCAGTATGCTCCACCTGATAATGATAACAAATAATGATACATAATAATAACCTGAGACTCACAAAAAATATCAAATAGTAAATAGTAGACACTTTATATTATTATCGAGGGTTGTGCGCTACTTGAAAACTGAAGGACAGAGAGTTGCAATAGTCTTTTCTACACTTCAGACGTATACGACGATGATGAGTTGAGCAGTTTTTGTATTGTACAGTGTACAGGTATTATGATTTTGCATGTAAATACACGTGAATTAGTGTGTATGGTTTATGTATTATGTATACTTACTGTATACCTATCCTTACTACATCCTTACTACTTACTACATATCATACATGGTACGATCGTCACAATTACATGATGATGCTCTTCATTTAGCGAAACACACACTACAGTTATCACTTATAACACACAACATACATACAAATAATACAACTAAAGGAGTCAAACGAAGCAAGTTTTTGTTTACATCAGTGAATACAAGAGATATTACAATGCAAAGTTTCCTTAGCCAAATGAGATTGTCTATGCAGTCTATAGATACATACCCCTTTTGTATTGCTATTATATTTTGATACTTAGCTGTGTATATGAATCGGATTTTGTATAAAAACTTTCTCTTTGCACATTGTATCAAATCAAGGGGGAAAGGGGAATAATAATTTAAAGAAATAGTAGAACGTATCAAAACGATCGTCTATGGACCGCCCACACAATCAACAATAGAAAATATTTTGAAATCATCATGAATCATGATACATATTATAAACAACTTGGAAAATAAAAAATTACATGATTGCAGACATTGTACCGTATAAAATGCATACTATTTTGTACCTTGATATTATTTCTCGAGTTTCAACAAATGAATGAAAAATGAATAAAACGACGAATAAATATAATGATAGAATAGTGAACTGATGATTGAATAATAACATCAAAAATAAATAAACGATTTGCAATTACATAGTACACATGACATATTAGCATGTGACATGATCCGTGATGAGTGATGATGAGCTCATTGCATTTTGTATTGCAATGGTGCATTTTTCTGGCTGCATATTTAGTGTTTCGGTATTTTACTTAATATGTTATTTGTATAGACGATTGCAAAACAGAAAATAGGTTAATTTATATTTGACAATTTCTAATTTCTACTTTGTTTTTCTCATTTTGTACAGGACAAGCTTACAACACTCGAAGGAAAACCATAGATAGAAGATTAATAAAGGTGTGTAAAATGGAGAGATTGAATTCATGATAGATCATGATTCATTTTATTACTTTTATAATGCATTTAAGTATATAATATATAATACCCATTAACTCATTGCTGATGACTATAGGATGAGACATTTAAACAACCACCTAATAGAAATCTGAATCTGACTATAAAGTTTCGTACAAATGACAATTTATGATTAAAAATTAAAATGAAGTTTAATCAAAAATTATAGAATGTAGTAGAATGGACTTATTGTCATTGCCCTAATCTTGAAGACATAAAAGTAAACAAATAAAATAATAGATAATACTTTTAAATGAAACCTTACCGTAAAACTTTGAAGAATTCCCTATTCTCATTTAAAAGCGTGATGATCACAGCATTTGTATTGTACACAGATAAGTACATTCCACTGTTTACTCACTGTTTTATGTCAATATTAACAGACATTTACTTAAGGTATGTATTAAGAAACTATAATTGTATTTTCACATTATATTTATATTTTGTCTTTTTGCATTTAAAGTTTGAAGTTCTCTTATACATGTTACAGGATGTATGAGCAAAAAACCCAGTATCATTCCATGCAATATACATAATATGCTGTCATCGAAGAATTCATTCAATGGCTACTCCTAGACTACTCGTAATTTTTCACGTGGTTTTTTAAAGTTAAAATGTGCTTTCTTGTAATATAATTTTAATGAAGTAAAAACTGCAAATTGGAGATTTGCAAACTGCAAATACATTATTTTTGCAAATACTTACGTTATTTTATCAGTGTCGGTGAAAATATAACAATCATCGTATATTCAACTAAATTAGTAAAATGTTTAAAAGAACTTACGTAGCTCCGTTTCAGAAGACTTCCAGTCCAATTTCCGCAGATGTTTTGTATTGGAAAAAACTGACGGTAAGTTAATTGCAGGAATATTAAGCTTAACGTGCATGTACAGCTTTCAATTTCAAACTAATATTTTTAAAACGTTGATGGTGATAAACCCCTTCTACTCTACAAGCATTTTCAACGATTCAATAATGTAGTTTCTCTGTAACTACAAAGAGAAAACAAGGGTTTCATCGACGGCGACCACTGTTTCAACAAACTAATGCACAAAATGCTTAATAGTATAAGTTAAAGTAAATGTGTAATTATTTCAAATTGAATCTTAAGTCTTCTTTGCATTACTGCTAATTACAGAGCCCTATCTTATTGAAGGAAGTGAACCTCATTGACTACATTGATATTAGTCCGGTGGAACCGCACTTTATAGCCGTAACATGCTCATCCAGGGTAAATATGATATTATTATTATTTAAGAAGCACGAAAAACAACTATAATCTATTCAAGTATAATAATATTATGACATGAATTAACTGCCCCAGTTTTGATACAATGATAGCAGAATCATCCTGAAAAATTACTCATAAATAGAAACATTGACGCTTTATTTGAAAATGAACATCTACAGGTTCAACTGTACCATCCTATTACACGGATGATTCACAAAAACTACAATCGGTTCAAACAAGCAGCCTTTGGTGGGGTATTTCGTAAGGACGGTAGACTTCTTTTGGCTGGGAGTGACGAAAATGCTCTTAAATTATTTGACGTGTCGTCTAAAAATCTTTTAAGAGTTTTTAAAGGACATGGCGGGTAAGGTTCTTATTTCTTGTACATGTACACGCATTACATAAATATCAAAGGTTTTGTAAGTTTTTATTTATGAATGTGGGGCATTCAATAAATAATTTGCTGATATAAGTAAACTAATACCCATGTATATACTTAACGCTCTATTATAGGTCAGTCCATAGATGTGCTTTCATGCCTACGGATAATCACATTTTAAGTTTCTCAGATGATAAGAATGTAATTCAATGGGATCTAACAACTGAAGAAATAATACATAAATACGAAGGTCATACGGTAAGGTTTCTTTGATTTACATCGGCTTCCGTTCTACATACATTAAAGTTGTAATTGTATGATACACATTGCTTTTAAAAATTGAGTTATGTATTATTTGTTATTATTTGTACAAGGGATGGCATTTTTCTATTTTTGATATAGGATTATGTTCGCTGTGGAACAGCTGTAGATTCCAATCCAAGTCTAATAGTTTCCGGTTCGTATGATCATACGGTGCGTCTATGGGATAAAAGGGACAAGACGGAAGTTCTCAGTGTAAATCATGAAGCACCTGTGGAATCCATTCTTGTGTCACCCTCAGGTTCTCTCCTATTTACAGCAGGTATTGTTACTGTTTTCAAAGCTCTATAAAAAAATGCTTGCATTCACCATTTTGTTTTCCAAATTCGCTATGATTTTTTATCGGGTAAAAAAAAATATTGAGTAAAAGTAAGATGCTACAGTACACAAGTATACATCCTTTATACATCATGAATGTTACGTTTCTAAATGGAATAGGAGGAACAGAAATTCGCGTGTGGGACTGTCTAGCAGGAGGCCGTTTACTATCAAAAATTTCTCAACATCATAAAACTATTACTTGTCTGCGATTTGCATCAAATGCCAAGCGACTGGTTTCAGCTTCGTTAGATCGCCATGTTAAGATCTATGATATTGCAAGTTTTGAAGTTGTACACACCATTGATTATACTTCTCCCATTTTGAGCCTTGGGATTGCTGTAAGATTTTAGTTGTTTGAGCAAGATATATCACTATGTATATATTTTATGTTTTATGCCCATTCATGATAAAAAATGTGGCATTATTCTGAAAGGAAGTTCTTTTTGCTATTTACAGCCAGATGATTCAACGGTTGTTGTCGGAATGAGCGACGGTATCCTCGGAATTTCAAGAAGGGAAGAAAGTCAATTAGAAACGGAGCAGGAAAAAACTGCACAGATTGTTCAATCAAAAAGGAGACGAGCCAAACATTTTTCGGATTTCGTTTTGACTGATTATGGGATTAAAGAAGAAGTTGCAACTCGTAATGATAATTATTAACACCGAACTATAATATAGGGGTAAAAAAAAGTATGTGTATTTGTGTAACTTATTGGATTAATGTATTCCACATCTTGGTTTTTCTTGTAGGTGACCCTGTGTATGATGGATATTTAAGGAGATTTCGATACTCTCGTGCCTTAGACCAAGTTCTAAATGACCATTATTACAACAAAGATCCTGCTACAACTGTTGCTTTGTTCCAAGAGTTAATTAGGTATGTTTTTCATTTAATTTCATAAATGAAAGACAGTTTACTCATTCGTTAATGCATGTTATCTAAAAACCAAAATGACGATCATAATATATTTTTTCCATTCCTGTTCTTTAGACGAGATGGGTTAAAACGAGCAATCGCCGGACGCTCAGGGAAATCCTTAATAAGGCTCTTAAGGTTTCTCATTAAGCATTTAAGACGTCCTCGATTTATGAGAGTTTTAGTACAAGTAGCTCATGTGACTGTTGGTAAGTACATAAACTTTTTTGTAACTCATTTTATATAAATTTTAAATGCAGGAATTTAAATATTGAAGATTGAATAATATATTGATATTGGCCTATTGCATTTCAACATTAAATTGTACAAATTATTCGTTTAAAGACTTATTTGCGGAGAAAGTTGGTCAGGATCCAGCTATCGATGAACTCTTGGTACATTTGAGTGATGAAGTTAGTAAAGAAGTTGCCTATATGACTGACCTAATGGAAATACAGGTAAATATAATGTTGTTTCTATTTATTTGCTAAGTATTTATACATACAATACTGTCTTGAAGATATGGTTGATTAAGTTTTTACTTACTATTGGTCATTGCTAACGAAAACAAAAAACAATTTTATTTTTTGTGTACACAGGGCGCTTTAGAAATGATTATGTCAGGAGCAGATGTGACTAATACTACCCTCAATCCAGCCAACCAGATAACTAAATTAAATCCATCAACGAGTGCATTAGAAAATGTAGTTGTAAATATTTAATGAGGATATTTTGTTAAATCTAATTTTTTTAAATTTAAGGTATTCTTTCGCTATTTACGTCATGTGTGTATTATTATGATATATATTTTGTACATACCAAAAACAAGGAGATTACTTACAAAACTTGACCGTACTTTGTATTTTATTTCATAAAAAATCATTAATAACGTTGTTTACAACGATCTATATTTACATGTACATTGACTTCAAAAGCGAATTTCTTTATACACAGAGACTTGTTTTATAAATAAAGAAATGATGAAAAATATGAGATTTAAATAATATAAAAAGACTTTAAAATCGAAACATTCCATCAATGGTCATGTCGGGTAGCACCAGGGCATGAGTCTTTTAGGTCACATTCGCCATCATAATTAACACCACACCATAAGCAATAATAATATTCACTCCTTAAGTAATTTGTAAGAATTTTAAGTTGCTCTTGAGGCTGTAAAAAATATTACATATATATGATACATTACTGTAAAGGTCTTCACATTGAAAAGCATATCACGTATAGACTTGAGCAATTTTTAAAATTATTTACATTGCGTTGTGTAGTATTTCAAAATTAAAAAAATATACACTTACTTCTGGCTCTGGAATTTCTGGTTCTTCTTCTACTACTTCAGCTTCTTCTTGATCTTCTTTTTCTTCGTCTTCAGGAATTGGAATTTTAGGCCAATACCAAAGTTGTATGGGTTCGGTTTTATCCTATAACATAATGTATTATGTACTTAATTAGTATCAATAATGAAATCGTTTCAACATATACAGACATACAACATGATATAATACTCAAACAATATATGATTGAAAAAACAATCCTTACACGTTGTAAGTCGAGATTTTTGCAAACATTTTGAGAGCGCTTGAGATCTGTAATGATTTCCTTGAGTACGACTTGTTCTCGGACTCTATCTCTATATTGATTGGGATCACTCAATTCATCTCTCATTTGCTTCCATTCTTCAATTTGCAGTCTTTTTTCCTCTAGCTTGGATTTTCCACCTAGCCCTTTCCTATCTGACTTGACAACAATAGAAATGGGCTCTTTCAATGCAGTTCTGTTATTCAAACTACCACTATTACTGGCACTACCCCCCGATGCACTATTAGCACAGTCACTTTCATTTCGAGCTAGGCCGATAGTAGAGCCAGGTTTGAAGCCCATTTTTGCCAATAGCTGGTATCCTTTGTTATCTTCTCCGATTGCGGTTTTGAGTCCTACTTCTCTCCTTTCTTCCTCAAGTTGTGAGCGAGATTTGTTCTTCTTCCGATTGTCAGCATTGTCCCTTTCTTGCTGTTTCAGTTGTTCATGTTTACGCTTTTCAGCATGACGGTGAAGGAGACCTGGACGGACGTCCTTTGGAACACTATATACATAATATAATATATAGAAAAGTCAAGTCATAATATAATGAACACATGGAATAAATTCACATTACAAGATACAAAATGTTACTTATTGTTTGCAAAGTTTCAATAATGAATAATGGATTGACCAATTATAATGTCTACTTTTTTCATTACTTACCAAGCTTCCAAAAACTCGTTAGACAAATAATCTGGCTCGTCGTCGGACATTATGAATTGGAAACGGGAAAGAGAAAAGATTCTACAAAATTAAATCTCCAGGAAAGGATTAATGAATTAATGAAGTTAGGAAATAGGAATTCTTATGCTTCAAAGATTTGGTTCTGAATTCGTATATCTTATATACACTGTCCTAATGTCCGTATTGTGTTTTATTAGTCTTAGGAATACGAAAAAGAGAAAACTTAGAATTTCTAACTTAGAAATTCTAAGTGTTCGTATTTTAAACGAATTCAAAAAACAGAATTGAGCCACATGCGTGATCCTTGGCTGGATGTTGACATTTTTTTACATGCGTTTATTAACACAACATGTGCATAAGTATTATTTTGTAAGTATAAAGTGTTTTAAGTTCAATGTGAAGGCAACCTTATATGACAGCTCTAAAACAGGTGTCATTTAAGTACGTACTTACTTACTTTCCATTACGTTTTAAACCTTAAAACGCACATAGGCTTCTCCAACAAAGGATCCCTTTCTTTGAACATATTTCTTTTGCTTCTTTAGGGCTTTGTTGGATTAAGTGGATAGTACAATTTGATCGCATTGTTTTTTTTTGCTTATTTGTTTTCTTTCTTGGATTAAAACATAAAATATAAGAAACGGGAAACGAGATTGTGTACCAGTAAACTAATAGAAAACTAACATCATTCATCATTGTAATGGAAAGGTGTGGGCAATTAAATAGGAAAGAACTGACTGTAAACACAGCAGCAACAGCTTCTCCAATCGAAATTCCCCAGCGTCAAAATTCAGGTATTAATTAAAGCTAATAGCCAATAATGATAAAGTCATTTACTTACTATGCCTATTTGTGCGTTGCTAATTGCTAATTGTGCTTACCTATGTGTGTATTACAAGATTGCATATTATTTTGTATGCACACACGTGTGCAGTGAGTATCTGACTGAACCAAAATACCTTTTATATAAGTTATATGTAAGTGACATTATAACATTATGCATTAATTTTTTTGACAAGCAGATGATTCCTGTATTGGAAGTATGAGTCCATCCAAAAGTATAGGGACTCAGACTCCTATTGACAAGTTGTCTTTTGAATATCCTCCGATTGCTACACTGGATGGGGACGACGACGTTTTTGCTGATTCCCTTCTTGACCTTGACCTAAGTGAGCATAATATATAAAATGTGTAATAACTAATAACCATTACAAAAATGTACACTAAACTATGTAGTAAACTACCTTAAAATATTACATATTTATTATAGACGATGAGAAACCACGAACTTTACATGCTAAACACAGCTTTCGTGAAGCTGGCGAGAAATGGTTCTCAGGATGGTTCAAATCAAGCCGTGGTGACTGTACTCCGGGTTAGTACATTTAATCCACAAACAATGCCAATAGTATCATCAATGTCTAATTTCTTCGGTGTTTTCCTACCTAACAACTTCAATACATTATACATTTAATATTAATGATATACTATTTTACAGAATCCAGAACTAATGTTGGACGCTCCGTGCGCTCACGTTCACTTTCTTCGAGTTACGAAGAGCCGAAAATCATAGGACGGCAGCTGCGAGATATTGCAGACAATTTGGATCGACAACTTCATCGGGCTTCCTCATCAAGAAACTCACGTGGTCGACGTATTGTTCGCAATCATTCATTGAGAGATCACTATTAATGAATATTGCTTAATTGCTCAGGTTGAAGACAAGGAGGGCAAGAATGGTCTCATTATTTTTCTGATCTCTTCGATTTTTGATGGCAACTACCAAGTTGACATTTTAAAGAATTGGCCTTTCTCATTATGAGTTTCCAGTTTCCTCAAAGATTCTTCTTACAATCATGTAGATATTTTACGTCTGATATATATTACATTACGTATTTCATTGCCATTATGTAAGTGTAAAAAAATATATATATATATATATATTTAAGTGTTTTGTACAAATGGATATCATTTATTACCACTGATGCCTTACAGTGCCTTCTCATCGTCCAAACTTTTTTACAGGATATTTGATACTAGGTTTAGCGTAGTTTTATTAGTGCCATTCAATGCAATCTCAAAACTAATCATTGTTCCTTTTTTCTGTTATAACTTACATACAATATTTTAAACAATTTTTATGCTTTGTTTAACAAAATATTTATTTTTCAGACCTAATACGAGGCTATTGTTGGGAACAATGATAGGGTTCCCAAGTTCATGAATTAAAATACATGTGAGGGAAAAAAGACTTATATATGATGGTTTATATGTGACGTCTTTCATAATATTGAAGAAAAATATATCCTATTTTCCATGTTCAATGAACATTGTACTTCATGTAATAATAAATATAATATGTATAAATTGTTAACCTTAATATTGTGCCAATCGCCAATAGACCAAGTAGAATGTACCAATACTATGTACAATGCGTATGTAAAAATTTAACTTAATGAAGCGTTTACACAATCAAAGGAAATAGAATAAATGCTTAAGAAAAGAATTTATTAAAACTAATGAATCAAAAACTTTATTTCTCTTGCATATATTATACGCATAAAAATACTCGCGAGTTTAACTTGCAAACAGTCCTTTAAAGACTGTTAACCACGTTTATATATTATATAGATTGTAATGGATACTAATTATTCGTTTAGATTAGATACAATTTTCAACCCCTTTTTCTACTTCACAAACAAATGATGAAAAAGTAAAAAAGTTGACAATGAAAAACGCAGAAAAGTTAAATAAGTACATAGCCAGCTATAACAAAACAATGTGACAACAACGAAAAACAATAGTATTATTTTCTACGTGTGTTAAGAAGACGCAATTAGAGTTACTTGCCTAAATATGAATCCATCGTTTACATCATTTACTCACTTACTTTCCCTGAGTCTGAAACGAAAATATCAAGCTGACCATCTGCTTTTGTAAGAAGGCTTGCTAGTATATCGAACTTTATGGCACATGGTTGCTTTCTCGATTGGCTTCGGAGGACCCACCAATATAAAATTCTTAGTTGCCAAATCCAATCCTCACTTTTCGGATCACCCTAAATCGAAATTTAAGACAGAACCAAAGTTTTATTACTTCCGAATTTACACATTTGGGTATGGTGTGGATAAATTTTAATCAACATTTTTTACTCAACACAACAAATGCAAAGAAAACTCTTTTACAAAAGAATATATGCGTGTACACAGAAAATCCATACTTACATATTTCAGAGCTAAAAATGCCGGAACACACTTTTGAAGACCACTCCACTCTGCCATTCGACTAATTAAGCCTAAATCTTTTATTTCAAACCGTTCATCCACAGGTAAGTCATCATCAATAGCAAATGTTTCATGGAAGGACTGTGAAAAGAAAAAGAAAAACTATTTGATGCCAAGCTTTAACAAAATAGAAAATAGATTCTAGAATAAAAACTAATTGAGTAAGAGGGAAAATGCTTGTTTTTTTAAAATAATTTCGATTTAGAAAAGTTTACTCACATGGTTTTCTCTCCAGGCCATTCGCTTCATAAAACCATGATCGATTGCGCTTAGAGGCTTTGAGACTAAATTAATAACCCCTCCACCTTCTACTATTTTCTTTAAATGTGGTAAATCTTCAGGGAGATGGAACTCTATAGATAAATACTCTGAATCTTCCAGCCTTATCTAAACGTACAGTCAGAAAACATAATACAGAACATTGATAAAAACCATAACACTGAATGACTTTTTGTCGGCAAATATTTGACCTTTCTTTCCTTCAAACCTTTTTTATGAGATGAAATGGAGGTAGTAACAGGACAGGAGCATTTATAACGGTAACTTGATCATTTAAATATTCAATATGAAACTTGATTTCATTGCTTTGTGGCAGCGGCTTAGGAAGTATTAACCTATAAATAATACAGCAAAAACAGTGAGATTCGTACATAGATTTCAGTGTGTATTATTGCATTTCCTTTTTATAAATATTAAATATTTTATTTGAAGCTTACCTTGGCTGAGCTGCCAAAATGTACAAATGTCTCAGGGCTTGTAGGTGGTACCTT
>JAQIVE010004270.1:0-14866 GCA_034698285.1 Sminthurinus bimaculatus | reverse complement strand
TACATTTCCTACAAAACCAAGGACCGGATGGCACTGTTACTATCCCATAACAAGCTAGAAACAAAATTTTGACATCTATTATTCATTGAATTTTAATGATTTAAAAACAATGTTGTCAAAATATTATGTGTGATGCACAAACCTTGATGAACAGCAACACTGCATCCTTGACCATCGCAATAAACTAAGGGATTTTCGTCCCATCCCCTGAAATCAACATGTAGGTTACTATGAGTGCTCAAAAATCATTTTAATCAAATAATAAGACGATAACTAATTATCCAAAACAATCATCTCGTAAAGGTAAGTATACGCTGGGCGAGCAAGATGCATTTTTAAAAAATTCTTAAAGACAATAATTTAACAATATTTAAGTTAATTTAGTATTTAGGTAGTATTTAGGTACTTCTGTATTTTTTTCATGGATACTTTGCCGAATCCTGTTTGTTCCATTGTAAACAAAAATATTATAATACCATTCCAACTAATCGTCAAAATTATTTGCCAACAATGTAAAATTGTCCTCCATATTTTCCGAAACTACTTTTTGTTTCCTAGTTATCAACATCATTTACGAAGTAACAAGTTTATAAAACTTTAGATGCGATAAATATATTTATTATCTATTATTATCATTTTACGGCTGTTCAAATTTTAATTGAAATTTTACCTTTTAAAATAGATTATCTTTTATACATATATATACACTGTGTACACATATATTGCAGTACATTTTTAAAGAAATGAGATACATCTATGCTACATCAACTTTTTGTTACCCGAAGCAATTATATATTTGTTGGCATTAGTATGTAGGAAATGAAATAATACAAGTTGACGTGTGATTCACACGGTGTGAACAAATTAATTATTAACTAATAATAGTTGCGTAAAACTCATGTATTACGTATTTTTTACTTATAGTATAGAACGCAACTTATGTTTACAATATATATAGTCATTAGTGCTTAAGGCCTTTCCATGAAGTAAACTTACCTTTCATCACTGCACACACAACATCCGCCAACCATCATTTTTTCGGAAGACAACCCCAAATTCTATAAGAAAAACAATAAGAAAATTATTTTTGTAATATGATACTATTGTTGATAAGTAAAATAAATAAAGCGTTGATTCAGATACTTACACTCTGACACATAATAATATTTGTAAGGGCAGTATATAAGTTAACTAATATTTATTGCCTTTTCATTAATGCAATATAAGAGAAAACTCAATTTGTCAATTTAACATAACAATGCACATGCGAAAAAGTACAAAATTCTAATGATGTATACCGCAATTATGAATACATACATAATGTAACACGGCACATACAATAATATTAGTCTAGAAAGAATGGCACAACATAGAAACACAAACGTGTTGAAGTATTACAATAAAAGAATTTTCAACATACAAAAATGAGTCCACCACACAATACAATACATTATTTGTTACAAGTTGTGTTGTAACTTACAGTAATTATTCGGCATTATAGCTCTAGCAGACTTCAATATCCATCTATACATATTATAATATATTTTTGAACTTTGTTTATTTTCAATTCATATTTTTTATTAAGTACTATAATGATCGTCATTTTTTAGAAGTAGGAAAAAAAGTTAATTCATTTTTTTAGATTGAGCAGTGCTCTAATTGTTGAATAATCTCATAAGTATCTCATATATTATGTGATATTTTTGTTTCAAGTTGCGAAGGATGTACTTGTACGTTTATGCTTTGGATGTGGCATATAAGTTGAATTATATACTTAAATAAGTAGAAATACATAATGCATAATATAACATTTTTGGAATATTAATCATTGTATTTAGATTAAAATGTATGTACTTTACTTACCAAAAATCTACACTAACTTAGATGTTCCTCGATGTAAAAAAGTAAAACAACCGAAAGAAGAAGTTCCCAACCATAATCATGTCTCTACGGATAACTAATCATTCTGATAGGAAGATACGATTGCCTTTTCAAGTCTTTAACATAATAATTAAAGCCACTTAATATTTTTCAAAAAACAGACCACTGACGATGACAAATGACAACACTTAAATATAGTTATTACTTTGAATAAGACGATGCTGTTGAATGTTTATTTACAAATATGTATACTTGAGTAAAATAAGCCAACCACTATTATTTTATTCACAAAATGTATTTAACTATTTAACAGTCGGCAATTAATTTACAAAGCACGAAACTCCAAGATATATCCAATTTTTGCTTACATTTTTTGTGCTGTCAAAAATGTATTTTTTTCAAAACTAAACAATTAATATTCACACACTAAATCACTTATTCAACTAAAGAAAAAGGTCTTAAAGTTAAATTGACATCAAAAAAACTCACGATATAGTACGCTGTTCTTTAAATCGTTCAAGTCCATTGTAAATTAACTATATTTAAGTTTAAAATTTATTAATTTTTTTACATACAAGATACAAGTATGTAAAAATTTAGCCCTCGAACGCGAACGCGATGTTATGTATGTACATGTGTATAAGCCGTATACACACACCTGTTAATCGACCAATGTATATGCATAGGAAATACTGCAATCATAATTTGAAATTAAAGGCACGAAATAATACACATAGTATGCATACTGCATACCTTTTACCATTTTACCACACGCTGACGCAAGTACCTACATTACAGTTAATAATTTTAAGTAAAAAATCACACAAAAAGTTTCCACGTGTTATTTTTATAAATACAATAATATACCAAAATTTTGCAGTACTCCTAGGTAGCCAAAACTGTCATTGGCCATCTGCCATTACACATTATACTTCTGTACTTACTTGCAATTGTTTTTAACAACTTTCCTTAACAACTTTAACACTTTAACAACATGAGTTCGGACAAAGAAAAGGTCGTTCTCACCAAACTGGAGAAAAGGTTAGTATAATTAACTTCTAGATGATACTTCATGAAACATAAAAAAAGAAATACATTATTGTATTTCTGATTTAACAGTACGGTATTGTCATTACAAAAAACTTGTCATTTAATCTTGATTTAGTTTCATATTAATTATGTTTGTTTATCAACCCTATTTTATTTCAGGATCATGGAGTTGGCCAAAGAATATCCTAAAGGAATGAGTGACAAAGTCGTTCAGAATGATGCACCGGAAATATTAGGGCCGGAAAGAGCAGCAGCAGTTAATCATTTAGTTGAGCTTGTAAGTACGATGTAATGTTTTGTACAATAAAAAATATTGTATGTGTATTAGATTTAATATATAATGAATAGGAATATTTTTCTATTCAAAATGTTGTAAATACTGTGTATTTGTGTATTTTTATCTATACATTACTATGTGGAAGAAAGATGATGAAATTTATGAACAAAGTTTGTAATGTATCACAGGGTTTGTTGGATTTATATGTACATGGAACTACCGTTTTACTTAAATTAACCAATCAAGATGAAGTGGACCCCTTGAAGAATGCTGACGCCGAAGAAAAGGTTGTGTATGATTTAATTAAAAATGCTGGAAATCATGGTATTTGGGTACGTGATATCCGCATAAAATCCAGTTTACATCCAATTCAAGTTAAAAAGGTGCTCAAAACTTTGGAAAGAAAGCAACTCATCAAACCCGTTAAATCTGTTACGGTAATTAAAAAATTGGTTATGATGTTCAAATTTTGTCATAATATAAAATAAAATAAAAATACGGTAATAATTTTGATCTTTACTGTGTAATCAGTTTTATGGAATGGTTATAAATATTGTTTTAATTTTTACTTTTTGCTATAATCTATTATGGATTATTGTAGGCTAACAAAAAGGAGATTTACATATTGTTCAATATTGAACCTCATCGCTCGGTGACTGGTGGTCCGTGGTATTCTGATCAGGAATTCGACTCAGACTTTGTTAATGCTATACATCAAGCCTGCCTCGGTTATTTACAAGATAAATTAAGATCTTCATATGAAAAAATAAAGACTGATGGACCAAGAGTTGCCAGAATGCATGCGATGGCTACACTTTCTGACATTTCGAAATTTATTGCAACCTCTAAAATAAGTCAAGTAAGACCGTACGTATAAAACTTGTGTGAATATTTGAAACCGTGTTATAATGTTTACATGTTGTGTATTACACATAGAATGAATGTTTAACTGTGTGTTATTAGTATTATTTTCTAATGTTTTCAATGTATCGTTTTTCATAGGTTCCATTATCAAATGATGACATTAAGTGCATACTTGAAACTTTAATTTATGATGAGAAAATTGACGTAATTATCAAACCAGACAATAAGTACTACATGGCCGTCCATTCCTTTTTCGATGATAGCGAACCTGGTTTAATTCAGACACCGTGTGGAGTTTGTCCCGTGGCGAAAAATTGTTCATCTGGTGGAATAGTGAATCCAGCATCATGCCAGTACCTAGATAAATGGTTAAATCAACTTCCTTCCAGTAGCAATACTACCTCTGCAATCGTCACTTCATCGGAATTAGACTAAACAAATCTTATTATCAACAGAATTTCATCGGTAGATTAAATTTATTTTATGTAAGGGGATCGCTCGTGAAGTTACAAATTTCCAAATTACAAATTGTTATTGTTACTCTCTAAATAATAATTTGTGCATGTGTATCAAAATTAGGCATGTTCGTAATTTATACCTGCTACCTAATGTGTGAGTAATGTTGGCTTTGATACAATTAAAGTTTCTATTGGTTTTTGAAGTTAAAGTAATTCAATTTCTTTTTCTTCACACTTAGAACTAGATATTTTTCACATTGCATAATTTATAATGTGTATGTCTATTATGAAATACCTAAGTAACTAATTAGTCATTCCATTTTTTAACTCATTAGATAGAGAGTCTCTACGTGAGCCTGAGCGAACGAACCACACTAAATGTCAAAAGTATCGTTTTTCAAATGAAAAACAAAAATGAAATGTTTTCCGTAAGTATTACCTTAAAAAACGTTGCCCATGCCTTAGCTAGTGTTATTATACTATACTTTTTATCCTTTTTTGGCCTTTTCCCGGAGTGAATAATGTGTCAAAATTTGGTTGATGGTTCCTTTAAGGGCCCATTCGTGAACTTTCAAAATTTCAAAAAGTGGCCTTTTTTTAAAATTAAAGCCACTCTAAAGGAGAAGTCCGATTTTGGGCTTAAAAAAGCCTCGTTCTGACACATATTTTTTGGAAGCTTAGCACCTGGGGATCTCGGAACTGAAAACCGTTTGTCGAAATTCGTTGGCCCTTGGGAGATATGGGCACCTAAAGATCCGAAAATCCATGAGGTATAAAGTCATAAATGGAGTCGCTGCTGACACAAAATAGAAAAACTGCAATTAATGTATTTTTTTAAATGTAGGCTTCTGGATTTTAGGAACTTTGGGTACCCATATCTCTGGTCGGCATGAAAATTTTGCCAAACGGTTTTCAGTTTGTCCGATATCCCCAGGTGCTAGGCTTTCAAAAAATATGTGTCTGAACGAAGCTTTTTTTTGCCGAAAATCCGGACTTCTCCTTTTACGCTGAAGATTTATGATTTAGGATTTAGAATCAATGTATGTACAATGGACACTGAATATTGCTTTTCACTGACGAGCATACTCCATGCTCACTTGGTTCTATCGTAAAGTGGCTGTTGCAAGGTATTTCGGACCTATGAACCAGCTAATATAGGGCCCTTTTAGGAAAAACCCTTACATATTATTTGTAATCTACGTACAAAAAACTTCTTCGGGTAGGATAGATGTGATCTCTTTCGTGAGGCGACCCTCCATTGCATTGTAAGTATAATCATATGTTTATATTTATTAAATAGTTTGGGCTTCTTACAATGATTCATTTGAAATACGAGACCAAAGTAATTTGTTGATCCAATGTGAACAGTGAACAGCACAAAGTTAACCCTTTTAAATACTATCTTCATATTATATCGAATCAAATGACGGCTCTAAACCAAACGTTTAATTGAATTTTGATGAAAAATGATATTATACAACATAAACAAATTATATAAACTTTTGGTATTCTTTTCCTTCTTACACACTACTCCATGTAGACGTGTATTTTTTTACATAATAATATGTCTACTGCCTACCGTCTACCAGTACTTTTCAGTTTGCTTAGATATAAATACACGTTTTCAATTCATCACCATCAGATTGCATGACTTTGCGTTCTTCGTTTCTGTATTCAAAACACCTCCGACTGTTTGGGGCTTCCTCTTTGGACTTTTCAACTGCATTTCACGTTGTCACTTTTCAATAGGACAAGATACAGCTGTATACGTTGTACATATTATGCTAAATAAGATATGGACGCACAATCGAGCCAACTTTCATCCTGCATATTTAACTAACATGTAATTACAAAATGGAAAGCATACATAAATAATATGAATAAAGCAGTTACATGCGGGTTCAGCTCAAGTGTACATGCGATTTTTATGAAATTGAAACCTGTATATTATAAAAATGGAATAAATCCTGATAAACATCTCTCGACTTTTTTTTGTAGCCACGAAACAAAAACAGAATATCATACCAATCATATACATATAAGCAAACAGTTATGTAAGTCGTTCAAAACCTCGCTATTAGGGGCTTTTTTCTTATGTAAGCAGTAAATAAGTATATGATACAGATAACCCTTAACCTATAGTCAATCGCGACTCGCAGCAAATGCTTTTTTTTACTATAGTTTGAATTACGGATCACCGTTTTCTAAACGTTTGTCATTTGAAGCCTCGCATGGTTTGTGGTATAGGTCATAAGATTCTTATGATAAGAAGCGAGGTAGGGTTACTTGTTACTTACATATGTATTCACTTTCTTGTTTATGCCATGTATATGTATAGCTAAGAAATAGCTTGGTATGCATCAGAAACTCTGTACATGTTAATTCATTGTAACTTAAAAACGTTTTCCAACTCAGTTCTTCCACTGCTTATTTGCCACACCGGTTATATTCCCTTATGAGACTTGAGCTTTGATTTTTTTTGTGCAGTTTAAATTGAGCTATCGGAGTGAAGATACAATAGCAGCTACTGTGTCCAACGCTTTTATAATAATGTAGATAGTTGGAGACAAATAAAAAATTATAAGTAAATAAATACTATAAATAGTTATATTATGTCATACAATTTTTTTTATTGTATATTGCATAACCTTGGTTCAATATTAATTACTTATTTTGTTTTTCGTTTTTTGAATGTTATTAGACCGTAACTAGTAGTGTGTACATTGTACATATAATATGCAGTTGTGAGTAAAATTAGAGAAATGGAGCCCAGTTACCAGCGTAGATACAATGAAGGCGGAGAAAGTGAATCAGAACCTTGCGAAATTCCAGAATTTATGAATGGAGTTCGAAACATTGAAGCCATTCTTGAAAAAGGAAGATTGGAGCCTATTCAACGAAAAGTGAGTTCCATTTTAAGGTGGACCAGGTATATTTTATTTTACATCTATTTTGTCTTACAAACAGTAAACAGTGCAATACACATGTACAATCGAGTACAGAGTACAGATAGTAAAAAATGATCCCCTATTATAAACCTATACAATCGACTATAGTTCAAAGTCAGTCAGGGACGATGCAATACTATCTCTGTTCAAATCTATTGTATCTAAATGGTAGAGTGTCTAAAAATCTTTTTTTTAAATGCTGTTTTATGGATTCTAGATCCGGATTTCCAGGACAGGTCCCTGTACCTTTGACTAGAGACAATCTTCATCTCTTGGCCGATGAAGATTACGTGGTGAAGTTTAAAGTAGATGGGACACGATATCTGATGCTGATTGAGGATGAGAATAAAATTTATTTTATTGACCGAAACAACCAAGTTTTCCAAGTTAAAGGCATTGTGCCCTTTCCCAAGTGTAGAACTGAACAACGTTTAAGTGAGTCGACAAATCAAGACTTGGACAAAGATGAAACTTTCACTTTTGCTCACCTCCGCGATACCCTAGTTGACGGCGTAAGCATGGTTCTGTTTTTATTCTTTTGTCTCTTTTCCGACTTAGGTAACTTATACCGCAATGTACATTGTACATATAGGGATTGATTATTTTTCTAATTTTAATACATAATTTATCGTCATTTACGCTCATAACTACTTTAGATCTGCACAGTTTTCAGTTTTCAGCAGGATAGAAATAATATGTACATATTATGCATTAAGAACTTATGAATGTAACATGTTGTATTGTGCATTGTATGTTTACAAAATACAGGAAATGGTGGAAATAAATCCATCCCCAAATGGATGTGACATGGGACCAGACACGATCAATAAATTTATGTTTTTAATCTTTGACGTATTACAAGTTGATGGAGTGTACGTTGGAGATCGAACTTACGGGGAAAGGTTACAATTCGCTCAGGTACTGGATTAATCTGTTTTTTTGGAGTATGCGTCATTTTTTAAAACGCATTGTCATTTTATTTTATCTCACGAGACGTTGCGTGTTATGTGTTTTCCTAAGATTCCAAACAAAATAAAATTCTAATAGAATAGTGAAAATATTTATATGTCACATATGTCATATTATGATGTGTCGTGAATGTATTAAGATTTTTTCCGCTTTTACAGTAAGAGTTTCGTTTATTTAGAGTAATTTGAACAACAATGTTTCAAGGTTGATTGGATATTATATTTAGTTACCTCCAACTGGGGCAAGAATGGCCGTAGATTGTTTTCGATGCACGCGTCAGAATTTTGTTTCGGTCCGATGAGATGGATTGCTGTTCTCAATAGTAGCGATCCATCTCCTTGGGCTAAAGTCGAAATTTTGACGCGAAACACCGATAAGAGCCTACGGTCATGCTCGCTCCGTAAAGGTTAATCCCGTCCTAGTTGACTGAGAGGTTAACGGTACATGTAACAATATACTTTTATAAAATCATCATGTTTTTTTTGTATTTAGTTGAAAAAATGTTTCAAAAATTGAATGTATTACTATGCAGGCAGGAATAATTGAGCCGAGACGGAGATGTGCAATAAAAAACGAGTGGAACATATGTGATGACTCATTTGATTTGCAGTCTTTGACATATTGGAAAATCAAAGACACCAAGCACTATTACAAGAAGGGATTCATGAACGGGCAAGTCAAATGTGACGGTCTCATCTTCCAGAATGCAAATGATGTAATCAACAGTAACAATATTATTGAGATTATCGAATACAATTGAATATGTATGCAATGTTTTGTTGTCAATCATTGGGAGCAAGATTATGTTCACTCCTTGTTTTGATCTCGATAAACTTTGAAATCTAGATCAGTGGTTTTGAAAAAGGAAGCCACAAGAATTTTCGTCCACCCTCTAAAATTTACAAAAATTAAAAAAGCATAATCTTGACATGCCCTTTTCTATTACAAAATACAAAATATGTTAAAATTACAAATGTAAAAGAATGAACCCAAGCATGACTTTGGTTTCTGTTTGTTTTTGTATGGACAAATTGCCAAGGCTTATGACACGTATCCAGATCCTAATTATCCCGGTCGAAGTGACAAAAATCTGAAATGGAAACCCTCAAAGGTCAACACACTGGATTTTCGCTTGGAATTTCCGTCTCAAAAGTACTAAAAGTTGTTTTTTTTTTGCGTGTTTTAAAATATTTTTTTTGACTAAAGAGTATGGAGTACACCACTTTGTTTTCATATGCCACAATGGCGTTATCATTTTCGATGGATTTATTTCCCTTTTATCTCAATGATTAATCAATGTTATCCCAATTTAAATAACTAGTTGCATTGAAGGGGACCTTTTTGTTGCAAACAGCAACCATTCGTACGGAAAAATAGAGCTGACTGATGAGCTGAGAAAGTTAAACGGGAAGATTATTGAATGTCTTGTGAGCAGTGTGAGCGTAAATGGCAACTCGCAAAATTATCACTACCAGTTCTACCGATATCGTTGGGACAAAAAAATGCCAAACGATGTCCACACAGCACGTAGTAAGCTTTCATGAGGCTAAAATCATAATCTATATAATATATTATGCTTTAGATAAAAAATTTAAATTTAAAAAAAATCAACATCATAAAACCTTAAATATATCAACTATATTTAAACTAAAATTATTCTTTTAACAGCGACCCTCCAGAGTATTCAACATCCAATTACAGAAGAATATCTTTATAATTTCATTGACGGGATTCCAAATTAAATCAAATATTTTTGTCCATATATTCAATATTCGAGTTTTTTGGTTATATTTGTAATGAAAACAACTATATTCTTTGCACCTATGAAAAATGAAATTAATGTTTAATGATTTTTGATGTCATAATATCAACTCATCGTTCACTGAATTTCCTGGAAGTTTGTAATCCTGTAATTTAACAGTTTGAGTTTGGTAGTATTTTACATTTATTTTGCTGTCATACACTATCGCGCTCGTCATTTGTCTTTACGAGTAGCATGTTGAGGTTGATCATCTCCGATCTTGATGAAATTTTCAGGGTTTGTAGAGGAAAAAATTACAAATTTTATGGTACCAATATCTCGATCCAACAATCACACATTCATGAGATATTTTAAAAAAACTTTTTCGAAATTTTGAATGAAAAAATGCCGAAGCTGGCATCTCTGCTTAAGAGTAGCTACAAGCTTCCTCTCTCTCAACCGAGCCGCGTAGGCTAGAGGTTAAGTGCTCTTTCTTTTGCTCATTTTCATTACCACTGGGTCTGGAGTTCAAATCCACCAAGTCGGATAAACTTTTTGGTACTTTTTTAAATGTTTTTAATTATTTTTATACTTTTTAAGTAAAAACTGGTCATTACAACATGAATTTAAGTACATTGAAGCAAGCTAATTTTGATCATTTTCTCTGATTATTTCTGGCAATTGTTTAATTGTTACGTATAATAATTAATACAGATCATTTACATACATATTTTTAGTGACCGTTTGTTCTGATTTCTGATTAACTTTTGTGTTCATTATAATCTATGTTTATAACCTTTCCGATCAAAAATAGTTTACTTTTACTGTGGTCCAACTTTTATAGTTCATCATCCATCAATAACTGTGCTAATTGTGTTGTTTATTAACCAATAGTTATGAATTGTATTAATTATTTAATTGTTAATACGTATGAATTGCATTGATGATGTATTTATTAGTGCTTATCTATTGCACTGACTACTAACCGCTCAAAATGGAAAGAAATTAATGTTGATAAAATGAAATTGTTGTAGTTTCTAAACCACAGTTTGGGGTAGATTTGCAGAATCCGAAGGCTCAGATTTCGCCGAAATTGATTTTAAAAGCTGCGATGAAAAAATGATGATGTCAAGTTCTCTTTTCCGAAACTCATAAATTATAAAAAAAAGATACCTATTAGGCCCGTCAAATTTTTCGCGAGTTAAAATGCCATTTTAATTGTCCCAAAGCATATAAAATCAATGATTATTGATAAAATCAATAATTTTTGACTTGAAACCCAGGTCAAATCGGTTATTTCCTGAAAAACACCAAAACCGCCAAATTTTATACTCAATAGTACCCAAAATTCCAAAATCATATTATAACACCAAAAAATTTCAAAAAAAGACCAAAAAAATCTAAAATTTCTAAAAAAACCAACTAAAAATTTGGAAAACAAGACCAAACGTTTTTCAAATCAACGACTTTGAACTAACGAAAAAGTTTAGATTTTAAAAAGGACATTTGTTGTTAAACATTGAAAAATGCTGTCTCCGGCAGCCTGAAATTTTGAACAGAGCTTTTGTGGATCCTGGAGAACAAGGTTTGTTAAGCGGATTTTCCGGGGATCGCTTCTTTTGACCTCAGGAGGTCACCAAAGGATCCCAACGGTCGACGTTTAAAGTTTGCCAGGGGGATCTGACGAAAATCGGGGGGGTTCAGAATTTTAATATTTTTTTTTACTGGTAAACCAACACAGTATAACCCCAAATTTGCCTGCTTTAGGTATGTTTCGAGCTTTTTAAAATTTTTGATGACCTCCATGTTATTTTTTCGTTTTATGCAAACTTGTAGTTTGTTTCAAAAACTTGATCATACGCCAAGAGTTTTTTGCTTTATATACCTGAAATTTTTGTTTTTTGACCATAATTTCGAAGTTTTGGATCTACACGATTAGCCCTTGAGGCAAAAAGACTTATTTTTTTGCGAAGAATTTGAAAATATTTAAACAAAATATTTTACATTTTTTTTCCTATGCTTCAACATGGGAATACATACTAAAAATTTCCGTTTTAAATCTTCAAAGTACTATAATCCATGCAACCTTGTCCTAGGACGTCAAAAGAACAGTTTTTGTTTAAAACTCGTAAAAAAAGGCCAAAGTTAAAACTTTTAGTATGTATTCTCATGTTGAACCATAGGGGAAAAAATTAAAAAATTTGGTATCAATATTTTCAAATTCTACGGAAAAAAATAAGTCTTTTTGCCTCAAGGGCTAATTGTGTGGTTCCAAAACTTAATGGCTATGGTCAAAAAACAAACATTTTAGCTTAAACTTTTTTGAAATAAGCTACAAGTTTGCATAAAGCGAAAAATCAACCTCACGAGGCAAAGAGGTCATCCAAGATTTTTAAAGGTCAAAACTGACCAACAACAAGCGAATTTGGGGTCAAACTGCGTTGGTTTAATGATAGAAATTGATCATAAAATTCGGAACCTCCTTGATTTTCGTCAGATCCCCTCCCCCCGGAGGTGAAAAGAAGCAATACCCAGAAAAACCGCTTAACAAACCTTGTTCTTCATGATATAGTTGGTCTTTTTCAAAATTTTAGATTTTTTGGTCTTATAATATGATTTTAGAAATTTTGGGTACCATTGAGTATAAAATTTGGTAGTTTTAGTGTTTTTCAGGAAATAACCAATTTGACCTTGAATATAAGTATAAGGTCAATGAATTTTTTTTAGCAACCTTTAAGAATTTGAATTTATTCATGATTGCCAAAAGGTATTTATAAAGCTATCAGTTTAACCTGACCACAATTGGTAGTTTTTGTTTTCACTGGTTATCCGGATTCTATTTTTTAAAGCACGCCCACGTGTGTACATCCTTGGTTATGTATTTTTTTAAATGGACTATTAAATTGAATTTTAACTTGCGACAAATTTGACGGGCATAATATGTAGCTTTTTTTATTAATTTGCTCGGAGGAGAAGAGAACTTGACATCGGCATTTTTTAATCGGAGTTTTGAAAATAACGATGTTTTCGGACCGATTCCGAAAACTGAGTGTACATCATTGGAACAAAAAATAATAAATATGAGAACTTAACACCATTGGATTTGCTTCCGAGCACCGCGACGGACCGGCGCAGGGATAGATGGGCATCACTTAATTTCACTCCTTTTTCCCATGTGGATTTACGAAAAAAATTTTCAGGATCAACAAAAGGTATTCCATATGTCACCTTTGTAACTGACATATTTTTGTTAATATTTAACTACCTTAAGTGCTCAAATTAAATCAAAATTTAAAATGTTATGATAATATAGTATGTATGTGCAATGTAAAACATAGCAACAGCTGATTTGCTTTAAACCAAATCTCGTTCCTCTTTCTGTCACTACTCGTCGTGGCGCTTCATAATTGTATAGCGTATAACGACAACGCGGCGTTGAAATTCAAAAAATGTTAGAGGTCTTTCTGCTTGTCAAGATTGATGTACTCTAACGCCGCCTGTGAGATTGTTACCACGTGTTGCTACTACTGGCTCGAAGGAAAAAAAAGTATCGCCATCGAAGGTGAGATATGTGAATGCTTGTTTTCAAGCGTTTAAAGAGTGAAAAAATGCTTGTAAGTTACTTGGGCAAAGATTTTTAAAATCTCTTACGCGAATCGGAGCATTGCCCTGGCAAGTAACTGTAAACTGTAAAATTTCTTTTGCTGCATCAAATTTCGTGACAGGCGTCAGGCTAATACAGTAGGTTTTAAACTGATGACGTCTGATCTATCAGCACTTTCGATTAGAAAGCAAAACTTTGTTAGATTTCTAATGCTGCTGATATATTACTTTAACGCCGCTCATTCTTTAGTTTACTAGAAAGCCTGACGTCAATTACACAGATATTAAGTTCATTGCCGTTTCATTGTTGATATACGTTCAAAAGTACAACGTTTGCTTGATTACTAAAACTTTCTCCATTCATAGGTCTGTTGTTGACTAACAAGGACAAACAAAATTTATTTTGTGGTTATGTGGATCTCCTTTAGCGTAAAACGAGCTCAATATTTTTATGTTTTCAATATTTTTCTGCATTTTAGATATTATTATTAACTCGCGTCGTTTCTTAAAACCAACAGGGTATCTTTTCTTGCGCGTCTTCCACCTTTGCATTTGCAAAGCATGCAAGAGGCATCAAAAAATGTGGAATATAAACTCGGGGTGCTTTATAATGCCGAATGTTGAGTCGATATTGTTGGACAAGGCTTTGTGAATTAATATTTTACACACAACTTGCAGGAGTGGATTACCGAAGATGGATCTAACATACGTACGATCGGCGATTCTGCTTTAAAGTTCGTAAACGGCCTCAGACTAATACAACTTGTTCTAAACCGACGTCTCATCTCCTGCAGTATTGTATCGTTGTTTAAATGCATATTATGCATTATGCATAGCTTTTGCACTATTCACGCAATTTTTTACCGTTGCTATTGGAGCTCATTCATTAGCTTTACAATCACAATTAATATGAGCATGTATCAAAATCAGTGGTATGGTAATACATAATATCAATAAAATACTGCAAGAATGTATGGTAACAATAAAAATTGAAAGGATTTAACCTTTTCGTTGCTAGTGTTACATATATGTAAAATAAACAAAAAAGTCTGCTGGCCGAATGTGACATATATGC
>JAQIVE010004269.1:0-14866 GCA_034698285.1 Sminthurinus bimaculatus | reverse complement strand
CAATGTATCTGTAGGACCGAGCAACAGAAACAGCAACAACAACACGACTCGAGGCACACGTTCTCCACAATGAAATATATTTCATTTTATATAGAAAAATAGATACACACACAGATATATATTGTCCTGTACGCTGTGTGTACGTTGGCTCTCCCTCCCTCTCCTCTCTCTTTCTCTCTCTCTTATGTGAGAAAAGCGCCTCTCTCTCATGATAGAAAAATTGGCGAGTTCGCCAAAGTACCGTAACAACTTGTGGATGGATGGATGGATGCAAGGGGATGTTTTGCTTATGCTGAAAGTACATATTGTATCAAGTCAACTCAACCCCCCTTTCGGATAACTCTATGTGTATTTGGATGCAGAATTGCAGACGTAAAAATAGTAAATAGTTATACAACTTTGCACTTCATACATACCATGCCATTCACCATTCTCTTCTCTGTTCAGTACCCTCCTCGCATATGTATACAAACATATACGTAATATGTATGGATACATTTTAAATTATATTATGCATACTATATGATGTGATGTAATTCTTTACATTGTTGTAGAGTTTGAAAATGTGTTTGTATATTATATGTGTGTGGAGTACCATTATTGAGAGATTTCCTCCATTTTTTTACAGTTCACTATCGAAAAACGACATCGAGTTTGCACATGAAAACCTTGAACGTACATTTTTCAGTCTCTCTCTCTCTCTCTCTCTCTCTCTCTTTACTCTAAAACTGTGTTCTGTCAGCAATATAATTTATGTAATACATTTGTACCTATTCCTGTTTACAACATACAAATGTCCCTATACAGTACAAAACATAGCTATTAAAAAGTCGAGGATCAACTTAGGAATGTAAATGAGAATGAGAAGATGTGCCATGATGAACATTTAGAGGAATTTTATTTTTTATATATTACACTATAGAATTTTCATACATTTATTTATTTTAAAAATTATTCCTTCAATCAGGTATTAAATAACAAATAACAAATAACATATTATATTGACGATTCCTACAGGATACAAGTAATACTACATTGTAAACGTAAAACCGATATATATTAAACGTATTATGTAAAGGAGGATGAAGTATTAAAAGAGGAATAAGAAGATGAAGAATTTCCTACAGGGGAAATGTTTCTTATTATTAACTCAACGGAGTAGGAATCGAGGATTTTCAGTGTACAGAATAAAGATCACTGTTCCTTTATAATTTTTCTTCGATTTGAGGCTCCATCAAGGAATTTCTATATTATGTTATTTTTACATTTTTACATCACTTCTAATTCTAATAGTACATATAATATGTGTATACGTAGATAGAGAGCGATGAGTTGATGATAATAATGATGATGAGTCTACTGTCTAGTCTTATTATGCATCATGGATGCATAGCAGCAAATGTGTATTGTAGTTTGTTTATTGAATTGGATTTAAACATTGTTTTGAGCTTTTGAGAAGTTCTTTAGAGAGAGAGAAACCTCATGCAACTCTCATACTCTCATATTTTTCTTGTCTTTCTATTTTACCGTCGATACAATAAGACTGGAGGCAAATATGCAAATTAGTTGGTAGGGACCAAAAAACAAAACCCAGAAAACGAAGTCTAATGTAATATTAATAATAATATTGTAAAGGTACAAGGGTAAAAGACTACACTGTACACACACATACACAACAGATATGCAACAAACATACGAACGATAAATAAATGTGCGGAAGATTCTATTGTGATTATATAATATTTTTAATATGATGGTTAATGTGTATCCTGATAGAGTTAGAGCAGAAGACAGAGAGCGAGAGAGAGAGAGAGAGAAGTGTTTTGGGGAAGTTTTTTTGTGGGTGTAGGGAAGGAAAGTAACGTTCAGAAAGATTTGATCTGTGAGTATTACGGTGTCCGGACACACACACACACATACCTACATCCACATACACAAACATATCTCCACACATTTCATTTCATATATAGATGATATTCATAGGTGTAGAGTGTGTGTAGTGGAGAGACAGTGGTGTTCTCGGCAGAAAGGAAGCACGAGTAAGGCCACTCACTCCTCAGCTAAATTGAAAGAGAGAGAAGAAGAAGAAGAAGAAGACGACGACGAAGAAAAAGAAGAAGAAAAGGAGAAGACAGAGTAAGTAAGTGAGTGAGAGACTAAACTACAGAGAAATAAAGAGATGTTTGAATCATTGCATCTAAGCTGCATCATCATCATATAACGTAATCGAAATTGCCGAGGAAAGAAAAATTTTCTATTGTATCTCTTTTGTATCTCTCTTTATGAGCTGCTCTTCTATCTATGCTTCTCATTCTCTCTCCTCTCTTACTTCCATCCATCCATCCACCTATCTATCTATCTGTATCTATCTATCTATCCTTCCTTTTCGAATGTATCCCAATCCACCCTCAACTTTTCTTCTACCAAGTGTTCTGTTTCACCTTTTCATGTAATTTCTTCCTTCGTCCTCCTATATGTCCTGTATTTAATGGATGTATTACATATACATTTTATACACAGTGCATCATGCAGCATCTATCTACACGTAATACGAAGATTCCAACAACAAACTCGACATTATCCGGCATACGTCCATGTCTGCCCATATGTAATCTGCGTAAGAAAGAGGATGTATGTGTACAGAATCCATACATAATATTTTATTATAATAATAGTATACATAATATTATTATATTATTATAAGTGCCATCCAACCGTTGACAATGAATAATTTTTACTCCTTTTTCCATTTTCATCCGCTCTTCTGTATGACAATAATCTTTTAAAAATTCTATATTATGCTCACAAGGCAGCCAGAGAAAAAGAGCATAGAAGAGAGAAGGGAAGGAGAAGAGACCAAGATAATTCTCTTGAACAAAAATATTGAGAGAGAAAGAGAGAGAGAGCAAAACCATGGAGGTCTAATGAACTTGCTCTTATGAAATACATATATAAATAAATACAGATCTGTATAGATTCATATATCCTTTCAAACATACATATATATATGACGTATAATAACTTTTATCTCAGCAGATAGGTAAACATCAAGAAGAAGAAGTAGTAGAAGACGATGACGACGAGAGGGAAGAAGGAATAGAGCAGCAGAAGCAGCAGGTACTTTGGTATGTCACCTATCTTTTTTTTAAAAAATATTTCGTCTTTCTTTCGCTCTCAAAAACTATAGTGTGGCATCGTCCTCACTCACTCACTCACTCGCTCCTTATGGGTTTCCATCATCATATCATAATGTGCACTGTGCACTGTGTATATACACTGCACCGTGTTTACTGACTATTTGAATGTATTCCTTTTTCCTGTTGTATTTTACTGTAGGAATTTTATTGTACATTTTTATGGTAGAAATTCATGCTACGAATTCAATATGAAAAATCTCAAGAGTCACACACACAAACACACAAAACTTGAGCGAGTGAAATGCACATGAGCAACTAGCAACAAGAATATATACAACAGTAACATCAACATCAGCATTAACCACCATCAGTTCAGTACAGTGTGGCTCGCACTTTACTTTACTTGGTTTTTACACTAGTTCACTTCTTTACCTGCCTGTAAATGAAAATGAACTCCAAATATTTTGTCACCCTCTGCCTCTTATCTTGAGCCAAAAACCATGAGGAATGCCTGGCTGACTGGTCATGGCTTCTCTCTTTTTCCCTTTGCCCCTTCTTTTTCTTCTTCTTCTTCTTCTTATAGTGCCTCCCTGATATCAAAGTTTACAACTTCGATAGCAATTTAAAATCCTGTACCTTTTTTCCCATTCTGTATATACTCTCTACTCACTTCTTCATCTTTGCTTTTGTATATGATACAGTATTATTATTATTATTAGTTTGAAGAACCTAAAAGAACACATCATAGAGCACCAGCAAAACCTGTGTACACAGTGTACACACACAGTATGCACTACATCCTTCTTTGTCCCCCCTTAACATTATTATTATATTATATCAACATAATATATGATAACATACAATAATATTATAACATGCTCTTATTTTACTCTTTTTACCCTCAACTTTGAGCTTCACTTCAACTTCTTTATAACTCTCTTGTTATACCACCAACATTATCATTATCAGCACCACCAATATACTAATACCTACTTGCTTACTACACTATTAGTAGTACATACTACCTTTCATGTGAACTTCCACAGCATCTATAATTATTACAATACTATCAAATTCCTTTACCTATTACCTATACAAGGAGTAAATATACACATACCCAACGTGGTCTCTGTGTGCATGCCTTTCTCTCAGCACGACACTCGACTTGAGAATTATTATGTATGGAAGTAAAAAGTAAGAAGATTGATATACATAGCTCAAGTTTTTATGCCATGCTATGCTGCAATGCTATACCCTACCATAACATACCATAATATACAGTGTAACCCATCCAATCGGACACAATTCCTTCTACTTTGAAGTAGCAAAGTTATCCTTGCAAAGACCGCGACCAAAGTATTTTAAAAAAGTATGATACTGATTTTATTTCACACAGTTTTTATTTTCAGTCTTCACCTAAAAAGTCCGAGACTTTGTTTTTTGCCTTTAAATCTGCTTTTTAGTGAACTATGTTTGCGTGTATAAGAAGTATTTAAATATTTAAAATCAAATCAGTTATAAATTTAACTGACAAATGACGATCGTATATGCTTTTGAAATTTTCCTGTTTGCATGAAAGGAGAATACGAGAACCTCTTTAAACTGGAATTTTCTCATTTCCATGGTGCTGTGTATTAGAGAACTCATACTATATACCACCATGCAATGGTGTAAGGAGTTTAGTACTCATTTATAATTCAGATGCTCACTATAGTCAGCCTGCCAGTGCATTTTTTTCTAGTTTTACTTCCATTTTAAATGCCAACTTACTGGAATAGTATAAATTGCTAAAGATAATGACGTTTGTCAAAAAATATATAATTATTATATCATCAGCAAAATTCTTGGAGAGAATATTTGTTAGTAAGAGAGTTTATGAATATTTTTACTAAGAAATTCCAATGCATTTAACCAATTAAAGATAGTAAAACTTAATACCGTTTGAAGAACGAACGAATAATATGATTGGCTTCACTGAAAAGCTCTCGAGTTATTGCGTGCTCCTTTCTCACATGAACACATAATAGATATGTTATAAATAAAATGGTAATTAGTAATTGGTATCGATATATGCGGGGGATAGAATAGAAGAAAGTCAAGTTAAGCCAAGTTTTACGGTAGAGTACAGTTTTTTTTCCTTCTCTTCTTCGTCACCTCACAATGCCTGTGTTTGTGAGAGAGAGCGAGAGAGAGAGAGAAAAAGAAAGAAAGATTTATTAACTTTAACTTATCAGCAGGCCATAATACACATACCTCAACTACTCGGAGTGGATTATCAAAACAAACTTTTATACAGATATATTTATATATACATATCATTGTTCGTTTCAAGAACAAAATTTAATTTTTTAAATTCCTTCAACTTCAACAGGGTGAATTTCATTCAATTCATTATTAAACTTGAAGCATATATTTTTCATAACGCTTTTTGCATTCGCATATATCATGTGTATGGACGTGTACATAACGTATACTCATAGTTTTTCATACAACATAAACACTTGGTTTTGTAAAATTTATTCTAGACATATTCACATTATTATACAGTACAAATGGCAATGGTACCGGCAATGTATTGTGTAACTGTAAGATAAAACTTGATGATGAATATTGTTATTTATGTACAAATGAGGAGAAAAATTATATCACAAAACATCATGCTTATTTTAGAGTCAAAAAGTCCTGTATTTTTTTACTATTCTACATCTATGAGCTATATTGAGTTTTTTTTAAAAAAAGTTCTTTTAATAAATACACATTTTTTGTCGAATTCTCTCTTCTGTGAGGCATCAAAATGACTGCTGTTGCTAGTTAACTCTCTCTCTCTCTCTCGCCGTAGTTCCTCATTTTACGCAAAAAGGAAAGGAAAAAAAATCTAGGACAGTAGCGTAAATACGATAGTAGTGTGATACAACATGCTTTACAAATAGTTTTATATTTTATACGTATGTATAGCTATAGTGTAACAAGGAGTGTATGTACGTACATTATTTTGCAACAAAATTCCAGCCTTACAATCAACATAATATATAAATATATATTACATCCCTACACATTACAATATTTCAATAAGTTAGGTTAAAAAAAAGAGTAGTAAAGCATAAAATATACCAGCAGCGTGCCATGTGTGCGTACTGTGTATGATGTATGGCGTATAAATAAAGAGGGAAAAGAGAGTATGCATATAGTGTTTAGTACATGGAATACAAATAAAATGGAGCGGTTCACCTACACTTTGAAATAATATAAAAATAATTATCTTTTTATACTTCTACTGCTACTACGGTGTAAACTCGTGCGTGGTAAAAAAAACGATGTTATATGCATAAAACATTTAACATTATTATAATATATTTACTAAGGTTCTGTCCGTTTGGTCTAGCACTAGGTTCGCAGCAGTAGCAACGCTCTGGGTTAAGCCGACTAAGCGTGGTTTACATATATTATGGATTGGTGACGATCTTTAAACTTCTTGTGCTCGAATGGGATAACTCAACGTGGCTCAGTTTTATTATTATGTATGTACTGGGTCATATATCTATAATTGTGCTAGCTCAGAACCTCTTTTAATAAATGCATCGGTACACATATTTATATAAAAGAATACGGAGACTAACATTTTATCTTGTCAACTTTGAATACGGAAAACTGTGCAAAAGTGCATGCACTGCAAGTATTGTGTTGATCCGCTTAAAAGTTTGCAGAATTTTGATAAACAATGACATATTATTCAAGATCTAAATCCGTTTATACCGATATGTATGAGAAGCAGTGGTCAATGTCTAATTGTAACATGCTCATGAGAAGCAAAAGTATCGATCGAGAAAATATGATGGATTGTTTATTTACATATTATTGGAATGAACTGGCTGTTAAGGAAGCTACCAAAATAAATTTTTTCTCCCGTCTCCTTTCCATCTCTTCCATCCTTTTTTGCACACTTTTTGTTTCTATGCGCTACCTTTATGTGTCGTGTCGTATTCACATCAGGCGATGGATTGGATTCATTCCTATTTTCCCTTTTCCACACTATACATACATCCATATACACATCACACACACACACACATTTTTAGACACATAGAGGCAGTTAATGAAAAGTGGGACTATGCCAGATCCAGTCTGATTGAAATAAAAAAATGCTACTAACATCACCACTACTGCATGTACTTTATGCATATCTATTAGAGTATTTTTGAATAAAAGTGTGTGTAGTACATACATACATACATATGCAGACTGCGTATGGTATCGTCAGAAAAGTAAAAGAAAAAAACGAGAAGATAGATGCAATGATGTAAAAAATTTAACCTTTACATTCGTCTTTTTTAAACTCGTATTTCTCTTTCTCTCTCTCTCTTTTAGTTAGTAATAGTCGAGCATTTATTTGCTGAGCAACTTTAAATTACATTATGTTTGCTTCATTTGCTCATGCATTCACCACTTTAGTATTTTGTAAACACTGGTAACTTAAACCGTTGATAATATACTTGACGGTTTTATGTATATCATTATGATATCAAAAGTACAAATAAATGTTATATCATGGGTTACATATTTTTATATATTTGTAATGATTAAGCTGGATGACTAAATATACTTATGTATATGCATTGGAAAACTTGAGTGTATTACCTTATGCCTTTTATATATTATATTATTTAGTGTACGTACAGTGGTTGACTATGACTTGGTATACATTATGCTCTACGCTGCCTACGACACGATATGATATGATACAGTGACGACTGCCTTATAGATACTGTGCATAATTACAAGGATATGTAATGGGTATTTAGGTGTATTTATGTGTAATGAACAGCACAATGTACTTTATATGAGAGTTAAACTATCAGTGTAGTAAATCTCTATGGAAAACAAATGTTTTTTGGTTCTTTTTTCCTTTGGTATTTTTAGATTACTAGAGACTCACGTCAGTCAGTCATTATACATAATACACAGATTCAGCTACACACACACACACACACAGAAGATATCAAATAGATAGAGAGAGAGAGAGAGAAAGGGAGGAATATTTTACACGGAGAAAAAATTGGGGAGAAAGAGATACAAATATTGCAAGAAAATTACAAATTTTTTATTTATTTATCAGTATCCTAAATTCTATTACATAACGTTTATAACATTCTGCCACGCTCATATATATTAAAAGATCACTGATCAGTTTGTAGTTTGTATATTATAGTGCTGTGTAGCCAGTAGTAAATCCCTTTAAAGAATTCCCCTTCACATCTTATATAATATGAATGTGGCAATATTAGTAATTGTAATGGTAATGATATGTCTACCTAATTAATAATAATAATAGCAGTACTACATGTACAACTAAAATTACAACCACAATAGATCCTTATTCAGTAACTATACTAAAAAGCTAGTGTACAACAAGCATATTACTGATAATGTAGAAAAACATGGCAAAAAACGTTTGTACAATTATTTGTACACATCGAGAAGACTTTTAATACTCGTAAAAGTGTGCATGTAAGATCAGTGTTTTTACTATTTGGTTTTAATAATCGAATAAACTATCACAATCAAATCGTGTGTTATTGCTTGATCCTCAATTGAGGTACCTTTTTGTGCAAACATTTGTCTACTACATGTACATAATTAAGCGCACATACCTGTATAGACATACATATTAATGAATATTATATTGCACATAAGTAGCTATTGTATATAGTATTAAATAATATAATTTAGGTACAAAAAGTTTGAAAGATACACCAGTAATACATTACAGATTTTAAAGGAAAAGGGACTATAGTATAATAATTTTAATTTTAATCCATATTGACTGGGGCAATAACATTGACATAACATAACATACAGTCTATTCATTCCAACGTAAACTCATAATACTCCTAGTTAGAAATACTAATAATAATGATGATAATAATAATGCCTGTATGTATATATCGCTATTGTTGTGTGATGTTGCTGTCGAAATTTTATAGATAGGGTCTCTATGTATAATATAGAGTGGGGTAAAAAAGGAGCGAAGGAAAAGAAAGGGAGAAAAAAATTGAAGGGAAGGAGGAGAACCGCTTGGAAAATTATCATAAATCATACAATAAAAATATTTACTATTTACTAAATGCTCCATTACAATAACTGAATAATACTGCTAATAATATGAGACAATAAGAAAAGAAGAAGATGCTTCACACGAGTAAAATTTTACTAATAAAAATATGTATATACATAATACATAATCGAGCTCATGATGGAGATACATGAAATTATTGGGCATTGCCCATTGAACTGCAAGCGGTGTTTCGGTATACATACATGTTGCTCAAATGCATTTTTTGATCTCTCAAACGTTTACACCGTCGTCTCGGTTTTGATCTTTGTCGCCGTATATATGTAGTTGTCATACAAAGAAGGATTGTAAATGAAGGAGGAGAAGCCGCATAGCAATAGCATGTAAATATATATATTAGTAGAAAAAAATGGAGGAGATTGATAAAAAATATTAAGTATTAAGCATTATATTCCTTATTATTGCTACTGCTATTTTTCTTGTTAGATCCCAAGGAGTGAGTGAGAGGCTGAGAAAGAGAAAAAGAGGGAACCAATTTACCTAATACTGTTTCCCTTTTATCACACTCTACGATGAGCACACCGTACGTCAGTCTAACAGTTTTAGTAACGTCAAGTATTGAGCATCATGCATACGTATACACACAAGACAACACACACAACAACACCACTACTTACTTACTATATAATACTACTTACTTACTACTTACTACACACATAGACACAAAGTGGTCTTTTGAGCACGGGGGTATTCTCTTCCTTCAGTATATATTCTTTCCCCTTTTTTCCCAACGTAACGTATGCATTTGTTCTACACTTTACTAAAGTCAAAGCTTTCGTTTTAAACTATAACACCAGTAGAGTGTATATTATACTTGTGTGTGTGTGTACACAATAGCTTTAGGATATGACGCTATGATGAAAGTTGAAACACATATTATTCACTTTTTTGTATGTACATATAAAAATCTGTATATATTTGTAAATGTGAGTGTGTGTTTGTGTCTAGTATCACTATCTTTATGCTCCTTTCCTGCCTGCTTGCTTGCTTGCTTAGTTTGCCTGCCTACCTATGTATATTACTTACTTTAACTTTACACACTACACTATTCTAATACTCTCTTACCTACACAATATAAATGTATGTAATATCCACAGAACAGAGAAAGATATTTTTCTATATATATACCTACATACATTCTGTTGGATAGATAGAACACATGTTCAGCCATACCAATATGTCAGAGACTGAAACTCACAGAGAGAGAGAGAGAGAGAATACATTGAAGATCGTCCTTTAGTCAGAGCTTTGAAACATCTATTGCTGGTTGCATTCTATGTATGTGTGTAGTAAGTGAGTACACCGAGGTCATCCTACATCGTTCGCCATCATCGTGGACCATTTACACACCACTATTACTATATTACTCTACGTACGACTAGGACGACGACGACTACTAATACTAACTAATAGACTGCTTCAGAAAGACACTTTTGTTGATTTTCCAAGCGCTTATCCCATCAAAATGTTCCTTTTGCATCAGTCTAACTCCTCAAAAAATTTCAGCCCAAAATTTTAATTTTTAGGGGTGCCTTAAGGGGGTTAAAGTTTGAAGGGGGAATATCATTAACATTAATAGAAGTCGATATGATAGAAGGTCGACTATTCTCAGATATTGTGACCTAGACGTCTTTAATTGGCATACCAAAGGATATTGGACCAGGTCAAAGAACACGGGAGTTACAGGGAGTTGAAATCCGGTTGAAACCCGGGGAAAGCGGGTTTTTGACCTACCTGTATCTCGGGCTCTGTGTGACCTGGTCCAATACCTTTTGGTATGCCAAATATTTATGCTTAGACCACTTTGTTCATGAGTGGCTGACCTCGTGTCATATCGGCTTCTACAAGAATTCAACACGTTTTTCATTTTTCGGTGAAAGTTAATGATATTCCCCCTTCAAACTTTAACCTCCTTGTGGCACCCCTAAAAATTGGAATTTTGGGCTGAAATTTTTTGAGAAGTTAAACTGATGCAAAAGGAACACTTTGATGGGGGAGCGCCTGGAAAATCAACAAAAGTGTCTTTCTGAAGCAGTCTACTCGCTAACTAATACACTATGCCGAACGAAGAGCAAGCGAGTGAACGAAACGCATGAAGGCAAAGTGTGCAGTACACATTTATGCATCACGCTCGTTCCTCTATTTCGTCTTCGTCGTCGCCTCTCTCTCTCTCTCTCTTATTTCCAACATCAAACCAAACCAAACCAAAGAGCCACGCAAAGTAATACAATCATTATCATCATCAGCCGATACAAAAATCTCACTGTAAAGTAGGAGAATGTGTCGTACAGGAAAAAATCCTCACATAGACAACACATACAAACACATTCTATACACTTAAAGTATAATAATATTTAATATTAATAATAATATGATTTGTATGGTTTGCTTTGGTTTATAATGTGAATGTATCCATGTATCTACAGTATTATGCATGATGGATAAATGTGTATGCATGCATACTGCATATTATATATAGGATATAGGAACACACAAACAAACTCAGAATTGAGACTTGAACGCTGAATGCTCACACTTACACTGTTCAATACATATCTATGAATATTCACTGACTCTGTGTGTGTGTGTGTGTGTTTGAGTACGGTGTATTACTTGTTCCAAAACAAAAGATTTACAATATATAATAGTATTATGTTATACATTATACAGCTGCACTGCATTCTTCTTATCATTTGTACAAAATGTAAATGACAAGCTCACTCACTCACTCGTAACATTATAACCATGCATATACATTTCGATGTATCTATATATACATGTGTATGAACTTATAGAGAGATTATATACAAAGATATAAAGTGTGGATACATGCATAATATTCAAGTCAAATGATAGATAATATTTTTAATATGTATATACACATTAGTATTATAAATGTATGTTGTCTATCGTACTCTCTCTCTGTTTTTCATCTTTAGTTCTTGCTCTCAGTCTTTATATATATCTATATACAAATATACATCGTCTTACGATTAGTGTGTTCTTTTTGGCTTGTTAATATACAGAGAGCTTCAATGTTATATTTATGTTATATTATATTTTAATAGTAATACACTAATGATAGTTGTACAAAATACGAAAATGTATGATGTATTACGCATATTATGTGGTATTAAATTTTATAGTCATGACAGTACATGAGATGATGGCTGATGCTTCAAAAGGAAGAGAGAAAAATAAAGAATTATTATTACTTGTGTACAATTACTTGTAAATTATTAAAAAGTAGAGGTGATGTATTGTAGATATTTTGTTTTACACACATACACAAAACATCACTTCTTCTTTCCTCATTGTAAAGTGTACCTACACAAATGTTTTGAGATTACAAGGAAGAAGATGAAGAAAATAAAGAGAAAAAAAAACAATGTTGTCATTTGTATAATAATATAAAACTATCCACCGCCACTTGAAAATTCATGTACATAATAATGGATGGTTTTGAGAAATCAATATTCATTAGCACGTTCCCATGTATCAGCAATCCCAGAAAGAAACTGAAGACTTTTTGTGTGTAAGTGAACTTTCGTGTGCATGTGGGCATATGGGTTATACGTGAGATATATTATGGTATACATGTGAGGGTATATGAACTATATTATTACACATTATACCCTTACAATCCTATCTTGGTGATTCATCTACACTTTTATGTAAAGGACACTGGAACTGGAATAACTCGGAGACCGCAATAACTATTTAAGTACATTTTTAATTTTTAAAATCATTAAAAAAGAAAAGAATAGGCTAATGAAACTTTAAAATTTTTTTCCTCTCCTTGTTGACTAATACGAGGGGGAAATTCACAAGTAGGTAATAAAATTATTACAAAATCGTATAATGAAATTATATGAAAGGTTGAAATTGCAACTCGTTTGTCTTAAAGAATATATTCGTGTGACGATAATGATAATAGCAGATACATAAAAGGATGCGAAAAAAATATAGTAACAAAGATTTTACCGGCAAGGATGCTGCTGGATTCGTTTGTTGAGAAATTGACATGGGTTGAGACTGATTCATTTGTTGAAGTGAGGAATGATTTGGATTTGGTTGATAGCCTTGTTGTTGTTGGCGACTTGTTGGAGGGTAATTGTTCGGTGGTAACGAAGAAAGTGCAGAGTTCGGTGGTCGGTTCATCCCAAAAGGTTGTTGCTGCTGCTGTTGCTGTAGATGGGAAGGGTTTGTCATATGACTGGCATTGACATTAGCACTGGGTCCCAATTGATTTGGATTTCCCACAGAAGGAACGTTTCCATGGGTGAAAGACTTGTTGGAATAAGAAGGCGGTGGTGGTTGTTGAGACTGACTCATCATGGCAGAAGGGGGTAACCTTGCCGCTAGTGAGGAATTACTATTATTATTATTTAGTATACTGGCAGGGTTGTTAAGATTATTATTATTTTTTGGTTGTTGTTGCAGTTGACTCGCAAGTGTTGAAAGAGGGGGTGGCGGTGGCCCTTGTTGAGGATGATGAGGATGATTTGCATTGAGACTATTTAATAAGTTGACATTTACACTACCACTGTTGATGTTTCGCTGTTGTTGTTGTTGTTTATTAATATCCATTGGTGAAAAATTAGACTGTGGACTGTACATGTTAGTCTCTTGCTTAATGGGCATTCCCATCGAGCCAACACCACTCATTCCACCACCAACACCGAGGCCAACACCGTCATTCACATTAGCTACACTCGATATACCACCTGACTGAGTTCTGACAGACACATTGGAATAATTGTTGTTGACGTTTGAACTACTACTACTATTATTTACACTGTTCGTCATATTATTATTGTTGCTACCACTGTTGTTATTACTATTCGGATTCACATTATGATTATTACTATTATTATTATTATTAGGATTATTTGTATTGACCCCCACAACACTTCCACCACTCACTCCGACTCCGACTTGAGAATTGGAGCCTGACGTGGTGAATCCACTGTAAGAGTTTTCTCCATTAAATGGTGATCGGGCGGGTGATGGATTTGAACCGGGATTAGATTTGAAGGTACTCATGCCAAGTTGGGTTTTTTGTTGATGTAGTTCTGACATTCGTTTTAAAACATCAGATGCGGCGGGACTGTCCATCGTGGCCATCGTGTTATTATTGTTGTTGTTGACGTTGACGTTTATATTACCATTACTGTTACTGGGCGAGGTGTAGGATAAGGGAATTCGGGCTCCCTTATTATTATTATTATTACTATTCGGATTATTATTATTACTACTAATATTACTGTTATTGTTATTACTATTGTTCGTATGAGAATTGTTGGTGGGTTGTAGCGGTAGAGGTGGTGGGATTTGTTGTTGTGCTTGACTGGACGATTGGGAGGTATTGTTGCTGTTATTATTACTGTTCGAATTGGGTGTCAAGGGATTTTGTCCTTGAGCTCCACTGGGAGAAGCTGAGTCGAACATAGCTGAACCCGCCGAAGTACTGTACGGTGGAGTTTGAGAGGGATGATGAGAACTTAGTTGAGATGCCAGGGGACTGGCTGTAGAGGCCGCTGCGGGACTTGGGCCAGCACAATGAGAAAGTCCTCGACTACCTCCCATCCCCCCACAT